>SNQJ01S0038747.1:79757-92974 GCA_010110895.2 Picea sitchensis
TTCCTTGTTTATTAGTCATAATTAGTCATTATCCAGTCTCCTATATTTTAGGGGAGAATATTCCACCTGGAGAATATTCTCTTTCAGTTGACACTTTAGTTTGACTAGTTGAGTTGAGTTTAGATGTTGCATTGGTTTTTTCATCATGCAACATTGGGATCATCACCAGCTAATGCACACTTTCATTGGGATCATAACCATAATGACACATTACCCTTGATTTCCTGAGTTAACTCCTCGCTACGCTCTGTTCAGTCAGTTAACTGAAGACTAGTTGACTAGTTAACTCAACTAGGTGGAAGTTCACTCTCGTAACTGCCTGAGAGACTAGACTAGGTGGCAGTTCACTCCTGTAACTGTTGGTGTGTGTCCAGATCACTCTAGAACACCACTATGGTGCATTGGTTCTCCTCCAGTGCACACTCATTGAGTTATACAGAGTATATCATGTGTAAATTATTCATTATTCATAACGATTAATGAGAATTTTCTCATTCTTTCTCTCCTTCTTCTTCTTTCTCCAATTCTCTCTGCAAATTTGTGTATTTTTGTTTAGCTAGATATATTTCGTGCAGGTTCAACACATTTACACTTCTAGTGTTAGGATTTTCAAGCTTACTATATCTATCCTAATCTATTCAATATGAGACCAGATCCAAACATTTGCAAATGGAATACAAACATTCATGGGAAAAACCAATGATCTATCGATTGAAATGAAAGAATTACATCGATACCATTACTTCAAAGTGTAGATCCACTCCTTTCCCCTTGCTCCTTGCTCCTCAATTTATTCAACCAAGCTAGGCAACCTGATTACGACTCATGTAGATGGAGAAGCACCTCTAAATTTTGGCAACATATATTTGTAATTGATTCTTCTTTTTTCATGCTCAAGACTGGTCTTCTTTATATAAATTCTCGGAAGAGGCTTGGGAGAGTTTATATATCTTCTAGAGACCAATGGAGACTCAAATGATGTGTTTCAAGGCTCATGCCATGAAGAACCAACTCATCCCTCATTTTCCTCTTCGAAACTACCTTAATATAGAAGGCTACTAAGGGTGTCACGGCTTGCATTATATATGACTATCAACATGTCATTTGTTGTCCATGTATGACTAACAAGACCCTTCAAAAATTGACTGAATATTTAATTGAAGGTTGTGTTTAAAATTTCATATTTTGCTATGTTCCTCCTAACACTGTAGGGTGTAAATTAAGGCTATAACAAGGTGGAAAGACACAATATATGTTGTGTTTTTTTGTTAAGGAGACATAGTTTGTCTCGATCATCAATTTAGAATGCCTCTTTTTTTATATTGTTATTTTGTTATGTTTTCTTGTCACTTGGAAACTTAATTGTTGTTCTAAAAGTCATTATTGAATGTATCCCTGCATGTTTCTTCTTGAAATAAAAAGAGAGATGATTTTTTTTCCTATGGAAATATTTTTATGTGATCTCCCCTTTTCTAATTTTTTTCATTTTTCAAATTATCAAAGAAAAGTGTCAATATACCTCTAGTATGAGAGTTTGTTTCATTGAATGAGGTGTTGGCTTCATTTGAGGGAAAGGGGTGGGTTTCCTCCACCTTGTGTTTGAGAGTTTGTCTAAACTCTCTTTTGTAATTATTCTTCCACTTTTCATAAACTCTCTATCAAGAGTTTGTCCAACAAAACACTCTTGATTGAGAGTTACTTTGAACTTTCAAGCGAGAAATTATCTAGAATGAGTGTATACAATCAACACAAAACACTCTATTTTCAACATTTTTTTATGATACCCAAACTTCAAATATATTGAACACTTGCAAATCTTGTAGATCAAGGATAGATTCTTATGCCACTAGATAGAGCAATGAACCTAGTTTATATTGATAGGACATTTTTTTATATCACTAAATTTATTATTTTAAAAAAGAACTTAAAGTTGTATATTAGTTATTTTATTACGATTTAAATATGTAAAGAAAATGATTTTTTTTGCGTGGAAGAAAGCATGGGTAACTCGTCGAGTACTTCCCCACATTTTGTGGATGGTAAATGGGGTAAACCATCGACCCTGATTGTGGGGCCTTGCCTTGGGAAAATCAAGAAAATTGAACTCATGACCAACAACAAGCATGAAAAACTCATGTCTAGCTCTATACCAATTGAGATAACCCTTGGGGCTATGTGAAGAAAATAATATATTTACAAAAATTCAAAATTAAAAAATTAGTTAAAAAAACATGATCACCCTCTAACATTCCCCTTCAAAAGGATATTTTTGTTTTCTTGTTCAGGTAAATATAAGAGAAAAAATTGTTGAGTACATAAAAATGTTGATAGAAAGGTAATTTCTTAATCAAAGTAATTAAATAAAATTTTGTACTCATTTAACATGTTAAATTATGTCATAGTTTTATTAGTCAAAATTGAAAGGTTAACACTAAAACAAATGGTTGTGGATATGCCATTCACTATCTTTTCATTGATTTTCAAAAGGATATACTAGGAATCAAAAAATATTTCCTCAATGAAAAAAAAAACTTAAACCGACATTTTTTTCAACATTTCATTATTTTTTAATGTAAAATGAAATTTTCATAGTATGTGTTTTTTTATCTTTAGAAATAATAGATATGAGTTTTGATCTTTTAGATGTGAAAAAACTGTAATTTTTTCCATTTTCATCACCAAAAACAAATTAAAAAAAATGTGACATGTTTTCATAAGTTGAACACTTATAGTACATCTCTAATTTTCTATATCAAACACCACAATAATACATACAATGAATATTCAAAACCATTCAATATTTTGTCCATTTTAAGCAAAAAGTGACAACAACATTCAATTAGAAACAATGAAAGCCAAAAAAAAAAATATCGACATCAATTTGATCAATAATTAATATCTTTTTTCTTTACTTTTTGAATAGTGAAATGCTTACTAATGTCTTGGAATTATTTCTACAACTATAAAATCTCCTCTCCTTGCCAACTTTTCCAAACATCATTTCAAATAACAAACAACAATTTTCTTTCAACTTATTGAATGCATAGTCTTCTCTCAACCTTTTAAATAACAAAAAACTTTTTAACATTTAAAATAGAAAATAGGCTCCTCAAACTTAATGGTATAGCTTGAGTAGTTGAACGCTTTCATATTCATGTAGGAGGTCTTGGGTTTTATTTCCCTAAGTGGTTTCCTCTGTTGCATGCCTCACTCGATGCATTTACCATGTCAGATCTCGAAATTAGTACCAACAAGTTTACACTAAGTACCATCTAAAAAATGCAAAGAAGTGACCAAGGTTTTCCCTGCAAAGTTTTCCTTTGGGAAACAAATAGCCTCTATAGTGAAAGTAAATGCAAATGCATCAATAGTAGAATCAATTATAGGAGTGGAAGCTTGAATGTTCCTCTTAAATTATCAAATGCATGGATACTCGAAGCATTATTCTCAACATATCAAATGCACAAACAAAGAACAATTCTCTTGTTTTTTTTTAACTAGGGAAAAACTCTTTTTTATTTTGAATATAAAATAACCTACATTGAAAGAAAACGCAACAATAATATGTCACATATAGGTGCAAAATCTTTGACATTTCTTTTGTTAACCTATTTCCATATTTGATACCATGTACAATATTTCCATATTTGATACCATGTACAAAATTAATGCCAAAATTCTCTTAGAAAAGAACCACACAAAAGCAACACTAAAACAAATATCTTCACAATGAGAAGTTAAAAAAGCAGTAGAAACTACAAGTGTTGCATGGCAGCGTAGTCCCTGCCTAAAAGTTAATTTACCCAGAAAAATGAAAAGTTAATTTGTTGAGTTAATTAAAAGTTAATTAACCTAGAAAGATTATCCTCAACTTGTAGCTACAAAACAAGATTATCCTTAGCTTAATTGTATCATGGACAAATGCAAAATATGCTCAGATGTATTAATTTAATACCATTTAAACTAAATAGTTCAAATTCGTGTGTGGCAATGCCATATCCAAATAATACATCGCCACAACCAAATTTTATCAGTGCTTTCTTCTTATTTACTTTTCAACATTGTAGTTTCTCTTAATCTTGTTCATGTTCTGCTATTTTTACAAATTAAATATATTTTAAAAAATGAATATTTATTAATATTAATATATCATGGACAAGTGCAAAGTTAATTTACGATTCAACTTATATTATCCTCAGCTTAATTGTATCATGGACAAGTGCAAAATATGCTCAGATGTATTAATTTAATACCATTTAAACTAAATAGTTCAAATTCGTTTGTGGCAATGCCATAGCCAAAGAATACATAGCCACAACCAAATTCTATCAGTGCTTTCTTTTTATTTACTTTTCAACATTGTAGTTTCTCTTAATCTTGTTCATGTTMTGTTATTTTTACTAATTAAATATATTTAAAAAATGAATATTTATTACAAATAATCATCCCTTTAATACAAATACAAATAAAAATAAATGGAATATTTATTATTAGTGAGAGTTATTTCTATTTTGATGCTTTTTTAGGGATAAACAAAAATATATTTATTTTTCCCCTCTACTTTATCTTTTTGGTTTCTTTGCTTAGTCGTTTTTCCGAAAATGTCTAGGTGCGCAGGTTGCTGGACTCAGGGGTTCACATTTATAGTCATGCTTTTGTATCACGAGTCTGAACGACGACTTACACATTCCATACTTAGCCACTTTTTTTATCGCGGATTCCTGGGCTAGCGGGCTCAAAATTGCACTTCTATTGTTCTGTGTCCTCCAAACAACACCCAGAGTTCCACGATATACAAATTGGCAATCGGACTCCCGGGCTGGTGGGCTCAAGATTACACTTATATTATAAATTTTGAAGAAACCTTAAAAAGTAATTTAGTTATAAAAATAAAAAAGGTTATTTTATATTATTAAGGGTTGATCATGTCCATGGAAAAATTAAGGGTTGATCATGTTAAAATGAAATGTTCATGATACCATTAACTTTAATTATCGTAATTCTTACTTTATTTTCTTAAAATTTAACTTTTGAATTACTATCTCAAGCTTCCATATAACCATCCTCTTACATATTTTAATAAATTTTAACAAAATTTAAACTTTATGGTCTCAAACTTCCATATAACCATTAGCTTTCATAGATATTTTAATAAAATCTAGATATTTGTTTTAATTTTAAACATGTATTTATTTATTTTTTAATTTAATTATTCAAATTAAAATGAATAAAAAATTTAGAATACTTTTATTTAATAATAATACAAAGAATAGTTAATTTTAAGTTTTAAAAACCCTTTACTGTGTACTTTTGATTATTACTTTTTATTGATGTCTAATAAACTTTCTCATCTATATAAACTTGGTTGTATTTTTTTGGTGATATATAATAAACTTTAAATGGGATAAAAAAATTGTATTTATTATTATTATATTTTGCATGTTTGTATTAGTAATATATTAATTGAATTTAAAATGTGTGATATATTAAATTATAGTGATAGTTGTGTTTTTTATTTTGAAAATATGAGGGAGGGTGTAAGATTGGATTGTGGGATACACCCAATAATTGTCTTCGTGGGTTTCTGAAATTCAAGACTCTGCTTCCTCACACCATTCAATGTTTTTCAAGGTTTTTGGCTTCTAGGCCAATTTGTAAAAGATGTAGTTTTCTTAAATGACCAGGATTCCAAAATGAAGAGAGCTCCAATTTTTATGTTTTAGTGATATAAATATGTTCAAGGATTGAGCCTTTTTTCGATAGGCCTATAAGACTGTTGTTTGCTTCGACACAATTTTTCAGATATGTTTCCACTTCGGTCCCAATTTAAAAAAAAAAAAAAAAACTAAAACTAAACACGAATTCCAAATATTAAATTATTAACATTCTGCAACCCTAGCCTGCCACCTTCGTCTCTCATCCCTCATGGCCTCAACGGTTCCTAATCCGGATCCCCCTCTGGATTTCCTCGACGAGGTTGTCACCTTCAAGGCTCTTGTGGGCTCACTCAGTCCCCCCCGTCGCGCTCTAGATCCTCTCAATTTGTAAAGAAACTGGATCATGTTGGCACAGGGGCAGACCCAGGGTTCAACGCTTCAACAACGCACCAACAAAACCCTCACTATCGGTCCTTTCGGCAACACCTGTGAAGCAGATGAAGTCTCACCCGAGGTAGAGGTAGGGGGGGTTGAAAGACTCAGGTTTTTGCAACCTAGCTGGGACACAGATCTGTGAACACAATACTTAATAGAGCACTTAGCAATTAACATTCATTAGTCTTTTAACCCGTATTCACATCGCAGGTTAAACCCTTGTTACAGAACAACACAGTATTACTCAAGATTTAATCATATCTAACCATTAGCACATAGCATTAGAGTAGATATAGCATTCATTCATACATAAAGCACTAAGCATCAGTAGATCTATCTATTACACATCAATATCAGTGCACTAAATAGATAAATACATAACCAGCATAAACAACAAAGCACAAAGCACATCGACACAGGATATATGTGGTTCACTCCAGTGTGGAGCTATTTCCACCAACTCTTCTTCTCTTGTTTATTAGTCTCCTTCAATCTTCTTACATGCATAGAGCCACAAATCCAACTCTGCATAGGACAGGAGATCTGTGCACACCTCACCAAATCCTCCTTCCCTGAGTTAGGTCCAAGCATAGAGCCTTTACACGGTCTGTGCACAAAGCACTTACAAAACACTTACACTTAGCTCTGCAAGCCTTAACACATCTTCTTGCACATAACTAACATTAGCACTAAGCCATCAACCTACTAGGTCTCTAGGTCTCGCTTCTTACATCGCCTAGCTACTTATTTATACATTACAAAAGGGGCCTAAACATGGGAAAACCCATGGGTCGACATCCCATACTCGTTACATAAATGCTAAAATCCAAAAAGCTCGCAAAAAGGGTGAGATCCCGCGATCTCCGCTTCTCCTGGGCGCTCTGTCTTTGACCAGCCTGTTGAAGTCCCAAAAGTGGTCAAACATGACCATAATTTCCTCCAAACCTGATCAAGGGCCAACAAGCCCCCAACACTCACATGTGACTCATCTCGAGTCACTCTGATCTAGTAAACACTACTTTGAAGGCCTCGAGCTTAGCTCGAGTTGTCTCGACTTGTTGCTTCGCCAGAGCCTCCTGCTCGATGAACTCCTGAATGACTTGCTCGATCACAGGCCCTTCCAGGCGTTGTTCCACTGTTGTGACCACTTTCTCTAGTTTTGATCCTTGTCCCTTGATCTCTTCAAAGAGGGTGCATGCTTCATCCTGCACCGGCTGGAGTCATTGTGTCACCTCCATCACTCTACTCTGGATAGCAGTGACCTGTTGTTGAACTGCACGTTGTTCCAGCAATCACTTCATCTTCTCAATGGTCATAAGATGTTTCAATTGTGCTTGCATTGTCGATTCCTGGTGCTTCACCTCCTGGAGTTGTGCCTCCAATCTCCTCAGCCCCAGATCTTCAACAAGGCGCTCATAAGTCTGCACACTTTGGTTACTTAATTTCTTGCATTCTGAGGCTAATGCCCTGATTATTTCTACTACGCTCCTAGCAGTTTATTCCCTTTGATCTCGCACTTCTTATGGAGTGCTCGACACTTCTTGCAGTTCTAACTCTACTACTCTTGCTTGAAGCTGTTGAATGGCTTCAACGAGCTTCCCCACTTGGATTTCAACTGTCTCTTCTTCCATCTAGGCCAATCTTGGCACAGAGCGAAGTGCTCTAGTTATTGTTTCTCTAACCCCAATCTCCTCCAGGAGAAACTATTCTTTTTCTTTCTAGATCTGCTCTCTGTCCTCTTCAAACTTCGCCCAAAGGTCATCTTTCTCTTGCTGCGCAACTCAGCATTGCTCTAGGGATTCCTCCTTTTCTTGCTTCAAGGCCTTTGTGGTCTGCTCTTTTTCTTCTTGTACACGTCGAATTTGAGCCTCTGTCACATATGTTATTCTACGTAGTAGGGTGGGCTCATTCCCCAACTCTATAGCTTCTAATGATGATGGCACAATAGACACTGTGCGGCTCGAATAGAGAACTTGTTGTACCCCCTTCAGCTCTGCCTCGATTATGTCATACATTGTCTCCTACTTTACTTTTTTTCGCTACAAAATATCCTCTGAATCATCTACTACAACTGCGATGATGACGTCAATATCATCCCCTGTGAGTACATTCTGTGACTGAGGCTTATTGGCTCGTGACTTCTTCCGCGCTGACGGTTTCTTTGGAGAAACCTTCCTTTTCTTTGACATCTCGGACTCTATAAGGGGATCCTTCGATGGTGTCACTTCGCCCCTTTTCTTCTCGTCTTCCCCTTCCTCCTCTTGGTTTACTTCGTCACATCCTCCTCCTCCAGGTGAGTCAGGCACAGTTTCCTCTGATGCGTTGTTTATTTCTTGAACTTCTTCCTTATTTTTCTTTTTCTTAGCGTTGCTTGGTCCATCACACTCAGTCCTGGTGACCAAAGGGCTTCGTATGAGGTTGGGGTCGGAGAGTTATGCATCTCTAACTGGTACAAGGAATTCTGCAGGCCATTCCTTGGTTATCTCCTCCATATCTTCCTTAGTCAATTTATAGTAAGACTGTAGCTCCTCCTTTTTTTCGTCCTTGTGTGCGGTGATATATATGAAGTGGTGGTCTACATAGAACTTTGTGAGTGGCCTGAACCTATGGAGTGTATTCAGCGTCATTCAGGGGAATGACTCAATGGACCACGTGAGATATAGGTAGTAGGTGTGGAAGACAATGTTTGACTGCCACTACTTCGCCATATCACTTGAATTCCACAAGGTGGTGAACCTCGCGGCCAGTGGTTCAGATGGCTCGACTTCAGGGAATGTTGCTCCCTCTGTCATCTCCCAAGCGGTAAATGTTATAAGAATGAGTAACCAGATAAAGTGGAATTCATAACCTTGGTCTTGCACTTCGTAGAAATCCTTCTCCAACTCGTTAATGAGATAACTCGCCCAGTTCATATATATCCCTTCAACGTACTTCCCTGCAAGGTCGACGACAAACCCCGTGACTTTCGTTGGTTTGTTCTTCCTGACAATCTTACCAGTGATCATCTAGCAAGCTAGGTGCACTGCGCCATCTTGGATGGAGGCTACCTTGTAGCCTCGCTTCCACTTATCCACATCATCATCGGTTTCCTTTATACATTGCACCAAGGAGAAATATGCAGCCTTCCCTGGATAAAATTGGTGAGGGTCTGGTCCCTGTACGCTCAATCGAGTGATCATGTGGATCAGCGTTGGATCCATAGTCACACGTCTATCCAACCAGAGATAACATCCATGGTAGCACGATAAGAGGAGTTTAACGCACGTGTTAACCTCTTGATGTCTACCGAAGTGGGATATCTTCATAACGTTAAGTATGGTGGATCTCGCAATATCCTTGATCCACGGCTAGGGGACTATCTTCGGCTTCTTTCCAGTCGTCTTTTTCAAGTACCTATGCAGTGAAAGCATCACATAATTCTTTCTGTCTCTCGGGTTAAAGTTTTTGATCTTAAGATCAGGGATCAGTCTTAGCTGCAGTCCTACTGCACGTATCCCCTTCGGGAGGTATGCAGTGATGAGTGTGCACTCTAAATCTCTCGGGATGTTTTCATGACTAACCGTGCCAACCAGAGGTGGGATGTAGTCAGGCAAGACTGATGGGATGAGATTCGCGTTCGCCAGGTCATCGCGGTGCTTGCTTCTTTTCTCTGTCGCAGTTCAGGATGGCCCAGATCGACGTCCAGTTGAGGGGGATGCTTGCAATCTTGGTGTCGATGAGGCTTGTACTCCTACAGACATAACTTTCTTATCCATAAGGTCTATTAGGATCTCCTCCACAGACTTCGCTAATGAGCTAAGGTTGCCCTACATGCACGCTCATGATCAAATATCTTAGCTAGGCGAACGGATACTCAGGGTAAGAAACAGGTGGTGAGGTCTCAAAATCACAGCGCGATAGAAATCAGTTCTTTGTTTGCTCGGATAATCACATTTTGCAAAAAATTTCCACGGTGAGGCATTCAACGGATTAAATAAACAATGTCGTAACAGGTTCCTCCATTGGATCGAAAATCCTCAATCAATACAATTCCATCCATTATGGCATGGTCTCAACGGTCTCATGGCAATCTTTTCCGCAATAATTACGTTTCTAACCATTCTAGAGCGTCATTCTAATGGTCGGGATGCCTCCAATGGTCATATGGCTTCGCCAAGTCAAAGTTCTCTTCTACGATGTTCTGCTATTCCGACGATGTTCAAGTTCTGCAAGCCTTCCTCCTGTGAAGTCTTCACTGGAACCTTCTGTAGTCTTTCTAACTTAGCTTTCTTCTTACTGAGATTTTTGGCCTTCTTCCCTATGATTTGAGTTTCTGGATTCCTCTCTCCATTCGTACTCTTAATGACCTCAAAGTCTTCTTCAGTCGATGTTCCATGGGAAATCATAGGTACATGAGTAAGTCTTCCACATAGGGTTATCTTCTTTCCTTTAAATAATCCTATCTCTCCTAATGAAGGAATCATAGCAGGCTTTCCCAAAAATTCCCAAGTACTTTATGGCATAATGTTCACCTTTGTTTCTTCATCCGAGACACAGTCTATGTCGAAGTCTCCTATTCTTGTTTCTATGGACTACTTTTCTTTTAAGATCTTTGGTAAACTGATGTCTTTGTGATCATTCAGTGTTTCTTTCAACTGTAATAACATAGTCTTTGATTTTGTCTGATTCTCTAACATATCCTTAGTTTCTTGACCTTCTTCATGGTTTGCTTGTCTCAAGTTCATCTTCTCAAMTTTAGCAATCATTCTAGGGCAATCCAAAACCTCAATATCAATAGCTTTACAACAAATACAAATGGGACCTCTACCAAGGCATTCCTTAGCAAGATGTCTCGGTCTTCCGCAACTATAACAAAGTGTCAATCCTCTYTTTCTCTTAAACGATCCCCAACCTTTCTTGTATTGTGCACTGTGATCACAGTGATGGACCTACAACCTACAAAAATTCTTTCTAGGGTCCTGCATCCACTTGTTAGTCCAAAAATTCTTTCTATGCATAGGAATAACATATCTTCCACTATCTCTATCAGATCTATTCATATCAAATATTCTTTCTTCTGGTTGTTCCCTAGTTTTGAGACTAGGATCAAATCTATCAAACATACCTAGATCCATACTTTCGAAGCAAAAAATTCCACTTATCTTACCTTTATCATAGCACAAATATTTAATATATTACCTCTTTCTTCATATCAGGCTTCCTTCTCTTAGCACAGAGCTTCAAAAGTCAAGTAGAATACTACGCACTACAACAACAAATCTACGCACATAACTTTCTCTTTTGTTCAGTTCCCAACAATCACAGTTTCAGGTCCCAGCAACGGAACCATTTGTTGTCACAGCGGCAGACCCAGGGTTCAACGCTTCAACAACGCACCAACAAAACCCTAACTACCGGCCCTTTCGGCAACACTTGCGAAGAAAATGAAGTCTCACCCAAGGTAGAGGTAGGGGGGTTACAGGACTCAGGTGTATGCAACCTAGCTAGGACACAGATCTATGAACACAATACTTAATAGAGCATTTAGAAATTAACATTCATTAGTCTTTTAACCCTTATTCACGTCGCAAGTTAAACCCTTGTTACAGAACAACGCAGTATTACTCAAGATCTAAGCATATCTAACCATTAGCACACAACATCATAGTAGATCTAGCATTCATTCATACATAAATCACTAAGAATCAGTATATCTATCTATTACACATCAAGATCAGTGCACTAAGAAGATAAATATATAACCAACATTAACAGCAAAGCACATTGACACAAGATATACGTGGTTCACCCCAGTGTGGGGCTACGTCCACCAACTCTTCTTCTCTTCTTTATTAGTCTCCTTCAATCTTCTTACATGCACAGAGCCACAAAGCCAACTTCGCATAGGACATGAGATTTGTGCGCACCTTGCTAGATCCTCCTTCCTCAATTTAGGTCCAAGCACAGAGCCTTTACACAGTCTGTGCATAAAGCACTTACAAAACACATGCACTTAGCTCTACAAGCCTTAACACATCTTCTTGCACATATCTAACATTAGCACTAAGCCATCGGCCTACTAGGTCTCTAGGTCTATAGGTATCACTTCTTACATCACCTAGATACTTATTTATACATTAAAAAAGGGGCCTAAACATGGGAAAACCCATGGGCCGACATCCCATACCCATTACATAAACCCTAAAACCCAAAAATCCCGCAAAAAGGGAGACATCCTGCGATCTCTGCTTCGCCTGGGCACTCCGTCTTCAACCAGCCTGTCAAAGTCCCAAAAGTGGTCAAACATGACCAACGTTTCCTCCAAACTTGTTCAAGGGCCAACAGATTAGATCCCATAAGTTTCAATCCCTTGCATCTTCGCGAGAAGAAAATATCTCTCATTCGCCTCCAGAGCGCTTGTCGACCAGTTCATGGGTTTATGGCCCTCACCTCGGCAGATAGATCTTTGGATTGAGCGGAACTGGAACCCCTTGGTCCAAGGACGCATGAATCACTTCTTTTCTAGTAAGGGTTTCTATAACTTTTACTTTGATATTAAATCAGATAGAGATCTCATTTTCATAAATGGCCCCTACTTCTTCAGCCCAAGAGGGTTATACTTAAATAAATGGACGTCGGATTTCAACCCAAAAAATGGCATACCATCTGTTGTTCAAGTATGGGTAAGACTTCCCCATCTACCTTTCCATTGTTTGGGTGATGAAGTCCTGAAAATCATAGGAGACACTTTTGGAAAAATCATCGATGGGGAAGAACCTAAATCTAGTATGTACTCTTGTGCTAGCTGTGGAAGTAGATCTAGAAAAAGGGCTTTCGGAAGCAATCAAACTAAAGCTATATGAATGGATCCACATCTAGAAATTAGACTACGAGAAGCTCTCGTTCAAACGTAAGTCATGTCACGAATATGGACATTTTGCAAAGAAATTCCCCAGTAATAAGAAATCTTCATAAGCCGATGCAACACATCAAGAAGATAGATGGAAGCAGGTACAGAAGAAAGTATATAGCGAAAAAATCTCTAGCTCTCGTCTAGGGCCCTTTGGTCCCCCGCCCAACCCTGATCCCTCGTGTCAAAACCCCCCTTCGAAATCCCCTCCCAAAAAATCCTCTTATTTTTCCCCC
>SNQJ01S0038748.1:3904-42964 GCA_010110895.2 Picea sitchensis
CAGAGGGCCTTTCCCCATTTCCCTATGCAGACTTATCAACCCCTTTTTGATAAATCCAGAGCCAAAAATATATATTTTTCCACATATACACTCCCTAATTGCTTTGCAAGAAGCGTATATGCTTGATGCTCCACTATAGCTCATGTATATCGGGATTTGTGCCAGAAAATACAAAATGAGGTCGGGTTTCCATGTCACGACAAAATATCTCTAATCTTTGGCCTTCCATATACTGGAAACATTCTGAATCAGCCCTTTAGTTTCATTCTGGAGACTATAAGAGCACAATTTCGAGCTATGGAAAAAGAGGAGAAAGCATTCAACTTTGAGAGCAAAGTTACTATGGAGAAATTACTTCATATTGAGTCTACATCCCTTTGTCCCTCAAGTCTGAACACAGCGTTTAGACCCCAAGCTCTTTCCTTATTGTTGATAGGACATCATTACCTCTTTGCTATGAGCTTTCCTTTGGTGGAGGATTGAAGTGGTGGAGACCCAGTTGGAAGGAACTTGGTTTCTTGGTTTCGAACCGTGCCGACACGGAAGTCTGTAATGTTGATACTTATGTTGATCAATTATTAATAGAAATACTCCTTTCCTGTCCTATTAATATCTTGCAAATATATGATTATTATCCATGGGCATGTTCGTAATGTTTATTAATGGACTTTGCTATCTAATGTGCTAACTAATTTTATATATTGTCACTATATACTTGCATCGCTTGTTTGTTGAGAACTTTTTGCAGGTGTAAAGCTTTGGGTCAAAGTGCTCAATGGTGGGACGATATCAAACGATTGGATCGAGGTATGCTTCTTCCTCATATTTCACATTAGTTTATATAGAACATGTTGGAATTGAGTTGATTTCTGCAGTCATACATGTCTGTTGTGGTTAACCCTTGGCCATAGAGAGTTTTTCCCTTGTAATAACATGAAGCACATCGTGGAAGAATATTAATAATTAAATAGCAATGAATAGTAATATTGAAAGGTACAAACCCATTAATACTTATACCATTGTTATTCTTGTTGTTTTCCTTTCCTAAGATGTACCATTGACAACATCTCCACCCTCTTTCGTTCTTCCTCCTGCATTGAGACCCTTTTTATTCATGGTTAATTGCTAATTTCCAATCCTCAATGATAGTGTTAGAAATAGTTGAGCATATGGCATGCCACAAAACAACTGATTCATTTCTTATCCAGTCCTCGTTGAAGCACCATAAGATAAAGATAAAAACCTCAAGTAGAGGTAAGCACAAGGGCACAAGCAGATGTAAGCATTTTTATCACTCTGTGATTTCCTTTGCTGAGGAGGAAATAGGCACATAGGTATCCTCAAAACTAATTGGGGATGGAAGCTATCCCTTCCAATCAAAGATGGATCTCTCTCTTCAAATCAATCACTGAAAGGATTGATTTGGAATTTCGTCCAAAGGCTAGATCTCTAAAGCAAGGTTGAATTTATAGAGTTGGTGGAAAAGTGGGTAGAAATTTCATTGGGAAATGGAGTCATTGCAAGGGACATCAATGATAATTTGTTGGACACTTGGTAAATTTGGAAAATAACCACCCAGAGGAAAGATAGAAAGTACTCTTTAAGATAGTAAAAATCTCTTTAGTAGAAGGATTAGAGAGAACACAATAACCTCTTAGGGAATCTATCACGGATGAATCCCAAGAAGATTATAGAAGAATCATAGAAAAACAAATTATATGCAGCAAAGCATCAGACTATAGATGAATTATGATACATAAACATCAAAGAAGAAATATATAACTAAATAATAAAAAAAGTGAGAACAATAATACTATAGGAGCACAAGCATAAAGTTATGCAATCACATGAATCTATGGATTTAAAATCCAGGCACATCTGGTTCAACAAATTTAAATAATCTCAAAACTATTTACAATATCAGTCAATGAAAACTCTCATACACTAACCAACCAACCCTGCACTAATGTAGATCCATCAAATATATACAAAAATGTTTTTATAACTTTCCAAATTCGAATTCCACCGCTATCCTAAGATTAGCTACAGTTACACATATTTTAGCAACAAAATCTTCGACAAACTGCTACAAGGATGGAGTCAACACTGCCTCATTAATTACATCATAACCACTTGACAAAAAAGGTGTTTGAATCCCTGATATGGTGATATTTGACCTTGGTCCTCGTTGAATATAACTTTGCACCTTTGTTGACCTATCCATGCTGATCTACACACATTTTAGACGCTATGTCACCATTGCGCAGCAAGGTTGTTGTGCAATAGTAACCTATAGGAAATCTGGCTTGGTGAAATTATGGAAAATGGGCCTCAAATATAATTGCATATATTCCAAAACCTAGTATTTGTGCAAAAAATGAGAGAGGTTTCTTTTATAGGGTCTGTTCTTGACAAAAACCTCTTTGGGTTTTCAAAAAATCCTCTCTAGCTTCTCAGAATATGCGCCCAAAGATGATGATTAAAACATGAAATCATTAAATGCTTAAATCTGGAAAAATGGGCTATAAAGATTCATTCAAATCTCCCAAACTATGGCACCTGTTGAAAATATGAGATATTTTTTGTTATTGGGTCCATTCTTGACAAAAACCTCTCTTGGTTTTTCAAAAATCCTTTCCATTTTTGAAAACTATCTTGAAGTTGACCACTAAAAAAGCCATTTGCGTAGCGTGCCCTGCAACCCATACGCAGTGTCGTTGAAATTTAGGGTTTTGCAAGGGAAGACTAGTGGGATTGATGTTGAAAGTATTTATCATAAAAAGTGAACTTAATTTGAACCCAAAAACCAAATAAAAACTTCCTCAATAATCATTATATGCATAGGTGGATTATTTGACAGTTGCGCAGCATAAGTTATTTTTGCACTTTTTCCATTTTCTTTGTATTAGTCTAATAGATGATAAAGGTTGATGGTGATTATGGCAACATAATTATGAGTGAGTTCCCTAAAACTATTTTTTCCTCCTTCATGATGATACTTTCCTTTTTAAAACCTCAAAACCCTAATATGCCAAACTGCAACAAATGAACTCATATCACTTTAGGCTAATACACTGTTGAATTTGCTACATTCTCAGTGTTCATCTCTGTTATAGCAAGATTTGCCTCACCATTTCTATCTTGCACAGAGGGCCTTTTTTCCATTTCCCTGTGCAGACTTATCATCCCTTTTTGACAAATCTAGAGCTAAAAATAAACATTTTTCCACATATATGTGCCCTATCAGTTATAGAGCAAGCGTATACGCAGGTTGCTCCACTACAGCCCGTGTACATCGGGATTTGTGCCAGAAAATTCAAAAAATGGAGTTGGGTTTCCATGTCACGACAAGATATCTCTGATCCTTGGCCTTCCATATACTGGAAACATTCTGACTCGGCCCTTCAGTTGCATTTTGAAGACTATAAGAGCACAATTTCGAGCTATGGAAAACAGGAGAAAGCATTCAACTTTGAGAGAAAAATTACTCTGGAGAAATTACTTCATATTGAGCCTGTATCCCTTTGTCCCTCAAGTCTGAACACAGTGTTCAGATCCCAAGCTCTTTCCCTATTGTTGAGAGAATCTCAATGTCTCTCTCTTTTGAGCTTGCCTTTGGTAGAGGATTGAAGTGCTAGAGACCCTGCTGGAAGAAACTTGGTTTCTTGGTTTCGAACCGTGCCAACACAGAAGTYTGTAATGTTGACACTTATGTTGATCAATTATTAATAGAAATACTCCTTTCCCATCCTATTGGTATCATGCAAATATATGATTATTATCAATGGTCATGTTTGTAATGTTTATTAATGGATTATGTTATCTAATGTGCTAACCCCTTTACATCATCACTATATACTTGTTTTGCTTGTTTGTTGAGAACTTATTGCAAGTTTAAATTTTTGGGTTGGAGTTCTCAACAGTGGAACATCATCAAACGTTGGATCAAGGTAGGCCTCTTTCTTATCTTGCACACTAGTTTATGTAGCATACAATGGAATTGAGTTGATTTCTGTAGTCATACCTGTCCGTTGTGGTTTACCCTTGGCCATAGAGAGTTTTTCCCTTGTAACAGAAATGGTGACTCCACTGGGGATGGATCTTCCTTCTAAGGTTTGAAGTACTTTTTCTTCTTGCATCGCTCTTTTTCCTTTGTGTTTCTTGTCATATCACTGCTTGGCAGTTTCTGTTCACTCTGAGTCTGAGTTTTCAACCTTTTTGCCCTTGCATGGCCTTGTTTTAAAGCCTGTACACTCCTTTTGCCTTGACAAACGTGTACACACACGTGCTACCTCTCTGCAAGATGCGTATATACACACTATTCTCCTGAACGGTTGTGTATACCATGTTTCCTTGCTTGTTTCCTTGGTTTAGTGACTATTGGGTGAGTTTTGATGCTTGTTGAGCCTTCTTAGGTCTCTGTAGTGTCTGTTGAGCTTCTCTGGGTTGACAAGAAGCCCATTGGGAGTTGAATTTATGGGCGTAGTATTTCTCATTGTTTTTCATTTTTTGGTTTGTCCTTGAACCTTGAGCTATTTTCTTGGCTGCTTGGTATTTTTCTTGAGTTATTTCATTTATACACAGTAGAATTTATATATCAGGTTGCTTTTCAATCCATGCATTTTCTCTTTAATATATTGAAAATACAAAAAATAGGCATTTTGCATTGGTTAACATTTTTTTATTTGAACCTTTATCATTATCTTAGTACATTTAGTGAAAGATTGCATTTTACTTCTGAATTGCAGAGTTGATATTGAAAATTGCATTGTTTTTATTCACATATCATTCATTGAAAAGTTAAAGCTAGACTTTGCATTATATTCATATTTATCTTTTGCAGAGTCATAACATCATGAGTTTTGTTTCCATACCCTCTTAAGTAATCATGGCCAATAAAATTTATGCTTTAAACTAAAATTGATTAGTCACGATTTTATTTCTAGGGTGCACAAACTAGCCTAGGATTTAGTGCCTTGGAATAGGATTTTGTGAGTAAACTTCTCCGAGGAAATTAAATAGACATATGTGTCTGAGACAGGGAGTTGAGAAGTCCATTGTATAATTGGTAATATCAGGAGGCTCCTCTCACACCGAAGTTAATAACAAGGTCGCGCAAATTTAGTTGAAGGGATAACCCTTGGATACTCGCCTAGCGTCAGAGATATTTCTTTGGATTTATTCATATTTGGGGATCTTGCTCATACCCATACCTATGTGAGAGGTAGTTCTTTCAAGGTTTCGGGCTTTTCTACCCTGCCCATACGGTGATCCAGACTTACGACTGCTCGCATGTGCATCAGTTGTATGGTGATTTATTAGTTGCTTGACTTAGGCATCTCATAGGTTACTTGCAGGGGTTATTCTTCTTGTATCCTGGGTCAGATAGAGGTTGGACAACACACAACCTTTATGGAGGATTACCTCTCTGGGGGGATTTGATCGACTGGTTGTTAATCCCACGAGGGCCTCTATAACTGATTCTATTACCTCCAAACTTTAGCAGGGAGTCTCAAGTCCCTCTTGGATGAGGCATACCTTCTTTAGCAAGGGACACCACTCATCCACTTTAGCTCGTTTGCATGCATATTGGTCGTTTGAATTTTTGGTATGCTCTTTGACTACTAGTTGGCCTTAGGAATCTTTGTTGAGTTTCACCATCATGTATAATGGAGCTTGTTTTGCTCCCTCAGTTGTTGCTACCTACCCCATGATGCCTACTCATTTCATGGGGACAGATCCTTCTGCTTTTTACAATGGTGTGCAGAATTACAATACTCAGTCCTAGCCTTGGGTCTCTAGTAATTTTTCTATTGATATGTCTTCACCCATGAAATCATCTCCCTGGTCCACATATATGAATCCTAGCATGGGATCTGGGGGCATCATGGCTTTGATGCCTACCCCTTCGTTTGGTATGAGTCGTGTCCCCATGGGAGGTTGGAACCTCCCCCCTTTTGAATCTCATGTTAACTATGCTCTTCCAGGAACTAGTGCTCAGATAGGTTCCTTTCCCACTTACTATGCACCACCCATGCATCTGTCACCCACCATGTTAGTTCCTTCGAACATTTTTCCCATGATTGGCCCTCAGATGCCTTCAGGTATTTCATACGGGGAAAACCAATTTTATGGTTCGAGCTACCCTCTTTATGGAACCCCTTCACAAGGGGGCAACATATATCATCACTCGAATAATTATTATCTGACCTCGATCCCTTCGCAAGCCTCGGTGATGATGCTCATCCAAACTTCTTCAGAACATTTTAGTGCAAGCTATCACCCTTCTGGGCAGGGACGGGGAGTACACTAGGATCCTTCCTGGCTTGCAATGTTTCAGAATCAATCTTTCCTCAGACCTTGGAATCAAATACCGCCTTCTATAGCTAGCCCAGTCACTGTCAGTCACACTGGTGCTCCATCCCCAACCTATGCCAGTCATGTTGGAGATGGGTCAACATTTTCTACAAATTATGTCAACAGCTTGCACCCAACCTCTGCTAATTATATTGGGGGCACCATCCTTTTCACTCTGAATCATAACCGTGTCATGTCTCCAGCCTCTATTCATCATTCAGGAGACGACTCTCTTTCCCATACTAATTACATCGAGAATCCTAGACGTCTTAGATGTAATCCCAAATTCCTTTGCAGGACTTGTGAAGGAAATCACCTTACTCACTTGTGGCTGGTTACTACCGAGATACCAGAAACGTGGGGCTCACCCAAGAGCCCTTTAGATTCTAAGACATCCCTGGTTTCTCCTCACACTACTTCTACTTTGATCACCTCGATGGTCCCAACACCACAATCCCCTCATGACCTCACCTCCTTTTTCGAAAGTGAAGCGTCTCTCACCCTGTTACCATGCATCCTCTTCAACCTATAATTGAAGAAGTGGCCATAGCAGTGCAATCTCTGGTCAACCCTACTCTCCTTGAAGAGAATGATGCACCTCTTAGTCATGTCATCAACATTCCTAACCCTACTCCTTTTGAACGAGAGAGATTTATTCTTCCCCTGAATTCTCTCTCTCCAAGTCCTAACAAAGTTCCCTTCAATTGGGACGACCTGATGGGGCATCCCATACCCCCACCTACATCTTTTCCATTAAGAGACATTATTCGAACCATCACGGAAACTGTATTCTCCATCAACACTTTCTCCTCCTTGACTTGGATAACTTTGGGTTTTCCCAAGATTTTGTCAGCAATCCGTGAGATACTAACTTTTCGCAGAAGACCAAGACGGGAGCCCTGACCTCCCCCTTTACATGTTGATTGAGACAACAAAACTAGTCTTAATTAATCTCTTTTCTGACTCGTCTAAAAACCAAAAATATTGTCGAGTGATTTGTCCCTTTCATGCTCCTCAAACTGGATTTGAAAGGTCATGAGTCTTAGTTAATCTCTTTTCTGACTCGTTATCAAAAATGGAAAATATTTCCGAGTGAACTTGTCTTTTTCACACTCATAAATTGGATTTGAAAAGACGACTATTTGGTACAAGTTTTTCCCCTTTTTCACACCAAGTAGACTACAAGACATAAAAATGATATTTTTTGGCATCAAGTTGTGATTGTATCTCATGCCCTCGCTTGCAGCAATGAGCCTTTAGCCGGTTCTCGATTTGTGTTATAAACCGTTGCCTAAGCATTTTTGCATCCTTAACCAAACAGAGCCTTGTTTATATCCTTCGCAATTTGACACCCTATACCCTAGAGGAAACATCACCCCGAGTGTCCATCTCTCGCAGGCATTTCCTTTCATTAACCATAGGTACATTCCACTGCTGGAACTAGTTTTGCTTACTTGCGACACTCGTTTCCTCCTCTGTATCATAGCATTCATTTGTTATGAAAAAAACAAAAAAAGACGAGCGGGAAGGGAGTACTATATTATAATTGGCAGCAGTCGTGTCACCTTTGAACAGAGCACAATATTATTGAGTCCTTTTGTCATCATAATTTTGGTTTTTAGCGTGACCTTAGGAAGTTGATCTCATTACAGAGTTTTCTCTATCGACTGGTTACTCTTCCAGTCCCTGTAGAGAACATTATTGATGCCTCCTGCATCTAATAGTCACATCATTGAGTCTATGATGTCGGATTCCACCATATGTCTCATGCTCTTGTTCAAAGGAAGTCTCACAACCTGCGTCAGCCACTCCTCAGAAATATTGAATCATCATGTCGGCCATACCCTCAGTTTGTCTCAGAATCACATGATACTATGGTCTCATCATGCACCCTGGCCCTACTTGCATCATCAGTAGGTCACCTTGAACCCAACAATCGACATTTCATCATTGGTCATTGATTGGGTGGTTTCCCTTGTGCTCGACGACAAGACATCTATTCACACTTTGGGATTCGTGTAGTGGCAGGGATTCCATTAGCCTTATTGATGGTTTCCTCGCCTTTGTCAACAGTTTTCATCATTGGCTGATATTTAGAGGGTCTTTTTCATGTACCTCTTGCATTTGATACACGCGAAAGACGCACAAGGTCATTGGTTCGTGAACATGTTCTTTGTTCAATCTCCACCAAATCATGAAGCTCTTACTTTGTTCCTCATGCTGACTGGTGAGAGATGCCTTAATGCTCTCCTTTCAATGGGTTTCTTTCCATCGACTTCAACTCATCTATTTTGGATATGGGAACTAGAGTTTTATGAGTACTTTGAGGCTTGCAGTCATTAGTGGGAGGCTCTCTCGCCATTGACAGATGGGAATACATCAATGTCTCTTGATCAATGGATTTCTCAAGTGTTCGACACCGACTCCTTTATTCACACTTGTAGGAATGTACTCGGTGTCTTGATACCTACTTTCATTATTGGTAGCTTGTCTCGCGTTTTTTAACGGTTTACCTCAATGACCGGTAATCAAACGATGTCTCATTATGTTCGACCTCAACTCCTTTATTCACATGATGTAGACTTGCACCCTTGGAGGATAGTGTAGAAAACTTTAAGACGTCACTATGTGGTTGCGTCTTTCCTAAGTTGTTTCTTCCCTTTCATTGGACCAACACCTGTTCTGCTTTAGTGATCATGGGAGATCAGATTGTACTTCATGGTATACAGATATCTTCAGATTGATTTTTGAGACTGGTTTTCACTGGGCCTTGTTCATGACTATGACAACTTTTGGCATATAACCGCAATTGTATGTACCTATTCATGGCATAGATACTTATTTGGTATATTTTCCACATGGATCCGCATTGTATTCTTGGTAGCCATGTATGCAAAGTCAGTACAGAATGTAATGAGCAATCGAATTCGTCCAGCTAGTTCTCTACCACTCCACTCCTGGGTTATTTATAATGTATTTCGTCCATTGCAGATACTCCTCTRATCTCACACATTAGGGGGCATGTGTTATAGCAAGATTTGCCTCACCATTGCTATCTTGCACATAGAGCCCTTTTTCCATTTCCCTATGCAGACTTATCATCCATTTTTGACAAATCCAAAGCTAAAAATAAACATTTTTCCACGTATACATGCCCTATCAGCTATACAACAAGCGTATACGCAGGCTGCTCCACTACAGACCGTGTACATCAGAATTTGTTCCATAAAATACAAAAATGGAGTTGGGTTTCCATGACACGACAAGAGATCTCTAATCCTTGGCCTTCCATATACTGGAAATGTTCTGACTCAACCCTTCAGTTTCATTTTGAAGACTATAAGAGCACAATTTTGAGCTATGGAAAACAGGAGAAAGCATTCAACTTTGAGAGAAAAGTTACTCTGGATAAATTACTTCATATTGAGTCTGCATCCCTTTGTCCCTCAAGTCTGAACACAGTGCTCATCCCCCAAGCTCTTTCCCTATTGTTGAGAGAATCTCATTGTCTCTCTCTTTTGAGCTTGCCTTTGGTAGAGGATTGAAGTGGTGGAGACCCAGCTGGAAGGAACTTGGTTTCTTGGTTTTGAACCATGCTGGCATGGAATTCTGTAATGTTGACACTTTTGTTGATCAATTATTAATAGAAATACTATTTTCCCATCGTATTGGTATCATGCAAATATACGATTATTATCCATGGACATGTTTGTAATGTTTATTAATGGATTATGCTATCTAATGTGCTAACCCCTTTACATCATCACTATATACTTTATTTGTTTGTTTGTTGAGAACTTATTGCAAGTATAAATTTTTGGGTCGGAGTGCTCAACTGTGGAACATCATCAAACGTTGGATCGAGGTAGGCCTTTTTATTATCTTGCACACTAGTTTATATAGCATACAATGGAATTGAGTTGATTTTTGTAGTCATACATGTCTGTTGTGGTTTACCCTTGGCCATAGAGAGTTTTTCCCTTGTAACAATCTCCTTATTATCCCTATGATTAGGCTTTGAATTGAAGATGAAAAAAAACCCCTTATTGCTTCATCATTAGAATAAATTGTGAAGAAAAAATTTCATTTTAAATGTTTATTAATATGAATTAATGACTATTATTTAATGTTGTGAAATCTGGTTAGTGTGATTGGATTTCGAGGTTTTCATTCTGTAAGGCGGTCAAAGTTCGAAACTAGCGATAGTCGGGAGGAGACACCCAAAAAAATATAACCATGTTAAGGGTTGGTGTGACAAACAAAAAAAGGAAATTATTTAAAGTTTGTTTTTATTTTGAAATTAACTTTTAATTTATTATTTAATGTTTACATTTAGTATTTTTTTTTATTTAAATATTTTTTAATTAGTTTGAGTTTTAATAAGCGTATTTTTATTACAATTAGTTTGAGTTTTAACAAGTTTAATTTACTTATAAATATTTTAAATTTTAAAATAGAAATTTTAACTATAATTTTGAAACACAATAAAGCCATTTTAATTTGAATTGTAAATTTGAAATATAATAAAGTCATTTTAGTTTGAATTGTTGCATTTAAGGTGTTCTACAACCCAGAATGGGGGAGATGTTGTCATGCTAGCGTTATGTTAGATAAGGTTATATTAAAAAAAATTAAAGTCGGCTCAATTAAAAAAAATTAGCAATAACAAAAATAAAGTTGACTCAATTAAAATAAAACAATTACACACACATATACTACATATCTAAAATATTAATTCTTTCATATTAAATGATAATAAAAAAATTACAACTTAAGAGATTTGATCCTCAATGCTCAATCCGAATTTAAGATGGATCTACGTTGATAATTTCAAGTTAAGTATAATGATAAAAGCAAAATTCAAAACTAAATATAATAAGACAATCAAAATCAAAATAAAATGGGCCCCCGAGTTGTAGGGCACTCGACAATGGAATGTTTTGTTAAGACACTCTGTTATGTGAAGTCACATGTTCGAAACCCCAGTCTGTTATGTGAAGTTACATGCTAGAAACCCCAGCTTATCTTGTGTGTTGCCTATGGGGCACCGTGGGCACACCTAGAGGTTATAGTGGTAGCCCCATAACACGACCACGTGGCTAGTTGTTCATTCTTCCAGCCACAAAAAAAAATAATGAAAATAAGTCAACTATGTTATATTATATATTTATTAATCCATTACTCTTATGTAAATTTATTAATATTCAAGTTAATTATAATAAAAATATATTTATTAAAATTTAAATTGAAATTATAGTATTGAGAAAAGGATATATGAATGGTGAAAAGTCTATTTTGGTTTTGAAAATAATTGTAAATTTGACTTTTGGTTGTGAAAAAAATAAAAATTGAAACTCTTATCAATGTTGTTGTCTTATATGGATGTGAGGTTTGGGGTTACAACATTTCTAGAGAATCATGGAGAAAGATCCAACATATCTAAAAGTAGTTTATAACTTATAATCATAAAATTAAGAGCAATAGACCCTATCGTATCATCCCCATAAAGGCGGGTATTTCCCCCATTGAAAGTATGGCTATGATTAGATACTTAATATATAAGAACAATATAATTAACATGAAATACAAGAGGCTTCCCAATATTTCTTTAAATTCCACTCAAAACCACTTGTGACTCAAGAGGGGTTGACATAAAGAGGCCAAGTTTTGGCTAAATCATTGGGGAATAAAGTAGGAGGTTGCATCTAAATTTTAGGAAAAAATGCGATGAAATAAAGAATTAGAGGATAAGAAAAAATTGAGATATTATAAAGAGGTGAGTAACCTTCATTTATAAGATCAAAAACATATTTTGTTATAATTAGTGTAGAGAATAAAATCAACGTTACTAAAATAGGAATGAACTCTCACAAGCTCTGTAACTTTATTGTAGAGTTGGAATAACCTTCTCACAGAAAAACAATGACCCTCTTTACATTTTTGGTGAACAACAAAGTTTTACATGTAAGGGAGGTAAGATCTTGAATGGTATCACTTGAGGATTAGGTAAAAGTAGAGTTCATGTAAGAATTTCCTTCCCTAATCTATGAGGGATAACTTGATCAAACATACATACTTACCTTCTAAATCATGTAAGGTTCATGTCTTTATTTGAGTCACTAATATATTAGCAAGAAGGGTCACGAAATGACACTTATTTTAATTAGAATTTTAATAGGGCATTGTCTAACTGTTCTATGTTTTGGTTTTTTTCGCCAAAATCCAACATAAATTTGCACGAAATGACAATTTTTTGTTGTTTAAATTACATTTATGAATGCATAAATGGATTCAACGTGCTAAAAAACCGTTGGGACACTTGGATTGCATAGAATTGACCACTCAAATCTACAGGTCCAGCAATTTCTAGTCGTATTTCAGAGAAAATTAAACAAAAAATATCCCAAAAAAGGACCAAAATGTAGAACAATTAGACTACAAATTTTAATAGTATTATTGTGTGTTTATAGAAACTATATAAATCTCCATTTTAACTAATAATTAGGTGGCAAATAAAGTAGTGTTTTGAGAGAGTTGTTGGAATTCCATTAAAGTTGTTATGCTAGTGGTCACAGACAGGAAAAACATGAGCATACAAATAGAGTTGAGTTGTTAATTAAGTGGTCGGATGAATAGTTATATTTCATTATTAGAAAAACTTTGTTTTATTGAAACTATTAATTTTTATATTAAAATAGTGATATAGTTTCATTATTAAATATAATAATATAAAACTGTGAGTTATTTAAAGTCAATTATTTAGAATATGTAAAAAAAAACTTATAGAATTTAAATTAAAAAATATTTTCTTTTCCTTTAAAAATATTAAATACTAAAAATGTGGAAGAGTATATTTCTTAATAAATAAATCTTAAATCAAATGAGAACACGTGGAGTTATTAAAAACATGTTCACTGTGAGCTTCAATATGTTCTTTTGGAAATGACTTATTCCATGGTACAAGCATTCAATTTTCACAACTCCAAGGATTTGTTGAGTAGACTCTTTTTCTCTTTCTTCATTTGGAATTGACCTAATTAATATTCTTTGCAGTGAAATGACCAATTGTGAGCTTTTTGACCCAAAAAAAAATACTAAAAATGTGGAAGAGTATATATCTTAATAAATAAATCTTAAATCAAAATTACTTTGCAAATCATGAAAAAACGTGGAGTTATTAAAAACATGTTCACTATGAGCTTCAATATGTTCCTTTGGAAACGACTTATTCCATGGTACAAGCATTCAATTTTCACAACTCCAAGGATTTGTTGAGTAGACTCTTCTTCTCTTTCTTCATTTGGAATTGACCCAATTAATATTCTTTGCACAGAAATGACCACTTGTGAGCTCCTTGCCAAACTATTAATCAAATGATGCATCATGTTGCACTCTGCCTCCAATTTTTTTATTTGTATTTTTTGTTATGTCACAATTTCAGAAATGTCTGCGTATCCATTATTTTGAATTTTTTTTGAGATAGCATTCTTCTCAAAACATTGAAAATTGAAGTCTAAGTGTCGGTCAAAAGGTTCTCATGCTTTTGCAAAACTCAATGAATATCCATAACTTCATAGAATGGGAATCGACCCAAATATGTATGTGCTCTATAATGTCGAATTTCTAGAGAGTTTCAGAGAGACAACTCAATTCCCCTCCATGGCAAGCTCCTAAGAGTTTGTTCCAAAAAGTCTTAAAGCATAAACATGGGAAACTTGTAGAGTCTACTCCACATTAATTCCCTATACCCTAGTCCACAATGACATCATACCCCAATCACTAGAGAAAGTATTAAGAATGACAATTTAAATGAATTTTTTTACAACTCTTAACTAAAGACATCATACCCCAATCACTAGAGAAAGTATTAAGAATGACAATTTAAATGAATGTTTTTACCACTTTTAACTAAAGAAGTGGAAATTTAACAATATTCCTTAACTAAAGACATCATACCCCAATCACTAGAGAAAGTATTAAGAATGACAATTTAAATGAATGTTTTTACCACTTTTAACTAAAGAAGTGGAAATTTAACAATATTCATGTAGTTTTTTTGGAATGTACATCAACATGTACMAAACAAACACTACCTATATAAGWTATTAATAAAGTGGATACATATTATAACTTATGAAAGCAATAAAGTGGATACATATTATGACTTATGAAAGTAATTATTTAATTAAGCAATTGTGATTGGGAATGCATGTTTTATCAAAGTGTTTTAAGTTTTGCATGTAATCTAACCATAATAAATACATTTTCAATATGTAAGTATGTTTATTCACTAAAAATAAATATATGTTTTTAAAAAAATAAATTTTAGTGGAAAAAAACACAATATTTTTACTTTACTAACCCATTAAACTCTTCTCATTAAACTCTTATTTTACTAACCAATTAAGTTGTGAAACTAGATATTAAGGGAGACAACAGTAGCAGTGTGGGAAGAGCAAAAATGGTTTCTGAAACTTGGAATAACTCGGACATGTTGTCAATGGTGATGGGACAAAAGGTTCTTGTTCACATTGGTACATGAAGGATTATAATGTGGTTTGTCCTCCTTTGTTTTTAGTCATCCGAGCTTCTAGGTATTTTGTGGAGCTTTCTAGTTTTTTGTCGTTAGTTTTGGGATCTTCTTCATGGATAGGAGTAAGGTTAGTTTATTCTTACGGTTTAGTTTCTAGCAGAGGGAAGGATCTCTTTACTATCTTTCAGAACTGGAATTTTGGGTTCCTTGGGGAGAGCACTAACCTCGGTACTAGTATATCTGGCGGTGGGGTTTATATTTACATTTATTAATCATTTACTTTCATTATCTGAGTGCTCTGGCTTTGTCCTGAAGTGTGTTAACTCTTCTGGGAGACTGACTCGAGAGGAGCCCAGGTGGTAGGTTATTGTCACTAATCTCCCTCCACTTGTCGAAGCAAACGTCAGCACATTGATGAATGTGGCTGACGAGGAAGTGTGGAAGGTCGAAGGTCTTTTCGATCAAGTGGATTCTGAGGGTTTATGTACTGTCACATTAAACACTACTTCAAAGCTAACTCAGTTACCACCACTACAACAACCTCCCCATAACACAGAACATACATTCTCCTTTGCGGATTGTTTGCATTCGACTTCTAGTTTTCCAAAATCGACCGAGAGACTCTCTGTGTCATAGTTCCATGTGAAAAAGGATAAGGACAAGCATGTCTATAATCGCTTGAAGGAAGGTGGCAAGGGTCTCGGTCGTCTGGTTATAGTCGTAGACTATGGAGGGTGAAGAATTTGGTCCATAAGATGGTGCTTGGCTCGGATGTGGGTGTGGTCGAGACCTGCACTTTGGCGCTCTACAGACTTGTTGGTAGACTATCTTATAGATATTTGTGTAAAGCATATTTATCAGAGTGGGTTGATCATAACTGGAAGCAGGAGTTAGGCTACTCTCCAGAGATAATTTATTTAACCAAGGGCTAGTATGGTTTTATCTGTAGAACCCCTGAAGACTCCACGAGACTGTTAGCAAAGAGATGGATGATTAGAGGTAGCAGTTTGATGATTAAAATATGGCGGTTGGCTTTTAATCCAGAAACAAAGTATTTCCAGATGCGCCACTTATGGGTTTTTCTCCCTGGCCTACCCTTACAGCCGTGGAATGTGGTTTCCATGGAGGCGATAGGTAATTCCTTAGGTTCCTTTGTATCCTTAGATGAAACTGATTTTTCGGTGCCTTCTAGGAAAATGGGGAAAATACTTGTCGAGATAGACGTCCACGGAGAACTGCCTGAGCTACTGGAGATTGATTGGAGGGGACGTAGAATAGTGCAGATGCTGGACTATCTCAGAATACCATTATGGTGCAGCATTTGTCATAAAATTGGTCACCTGCGAAATACTTGCATGGGTCGAGAGGAAGAGGAAGTTTCAGAAAACTCAACTCTCCATAGGGACCTGGGGGATCTAGAGGACGAAGTGACTTTTGTAGGGTTTGACTATTATGTCCCGTCATTGGAATCTACCACCTCAACGAAGCGAGATGATACTTTCATGGGTAAGTTATCATTATATTGTCTGGCTCTGTATAATACATTATCATTAATGGAAAAAGAAGCTTTAAATTCTTCTTCAGAGTTAATTTTCCCTCATCCTTTGGTGAAGTCGGGCTTGGGGGGTGGTAGAGGGTTACCGTTTCAAAAGCCTTTGAGTCCTTTATCCTCTCCTGTACCTGATCATTTGCAGTCAAGGGTTTTGAAAGAAAATGTCAATATTCAATCTATTGATCAGGGGCATTTACCTAACCCTGTCTCAAACTTTACTAGTCCTAACCCTCTGGATGACTATGTCTTAATTCCTTCCCATACCTTAGTTGAAGAATATAAGGGGGTTTCTTCCATCCCAGACGAGGTGCAACCAATTTTGGGTTTCCAAGAATTGGAGGAGGGTGATTCATCATTAACAGCGGTTATGGATTCCCTAATCCCTTACCTACGGGATAGTAACAACCTGGCACCTTTACCGACTTTATTTGGTAATAAGGTTATTGATCCTACCATATTCTCTGGTGAACTTGGCACAGAGACTCTTCCCCAGGCTGAACCCTCTAAGGAATATTCATGGCCTCGAGGTCTCGGGATTGAATATTCACCGATAAAAATGAGAAGTTCCAGAAAAAAGTTACAGTCATCTATTTCTTCATCCTTTGTATTGGATCCGTCCACGTCTAACACTGGGGCATTTAGAGCAATGAAGGAACTTGCTAGGGCTAAGTGATGATTTATATGTCTTTAAATATTAGAGGGGTAGGAGGCTCCCTAAAATATGCCTCGTTCCGACATGCCTTGGAAAACACACACCCTAATATAGTATTCATACAGGAGACATTGGTCCATGAACAAAAAGCTCGGGCTTTTATGCTTAAGTTTTGTCCTTCATGGGTAACTTGTGTAGTGAGTTCAGTGGGTTCTTCGGGAGGTCTTATTGTTTCATGGGACCCTCATCTTTTTAAATTGATTTTGTTTCTTACTTGTGGCGGGATTTTGTTGTCAGTATCTATTATTGCTACTAAAAGGAATATCAACCTTTTGAATGTCTATGGACCGTGCCTAGAGCAAAAAATATTCTGGTCGACTCTTGCAAACAGTGGCCTGTTATCGCTAAATAACCTAGTGGTTGCGGGAGACTTAAAACTTACTTTATCAACAGGCGAGGTTTGGGGAGGTTCAGCTGCATCGGGCCAACTATCATGGTTCTTTAATACACTCTTTCAAGCACACAAACTTATTGATGTCAAACCTGATAAAATTGTCCCGACTTGGTGTAATGGGAGAGCGGGGTATGAGGAAATCGCCAAGAGATTGGATAGGTTTTTGGTTTCAGAGGAATTTCTTATGTAGGTCAAAATTTATAGAACATGGATTGAATATCCGTATGTTTCAGATCATGCCCCTATAATTTTTCAGATGGAGAGTTCCATCATTCAAAAATCTTTCCCTTTTAAATTTCATGCACAGTGGTTAGCGAAAAAAGAATTTAATGATTTGGTTATAAAGCTATGGAAAGATCAAAAATATTTGTAGGAAGGAGATTTTTAGAGGCGTTTTGTTTGGAAGTTAAAGGATCTGAAAGTCATAACTAAAAGATGGGCTAGAGAAATAAAGGTTTGGGATACAGCTGCTATGGAGAATCTGGAAGGAAACATAAAATATTTTTTACAGAAGCTCTTGGAAGGTACTTCTCTTCTGGAGGTGGAATCAAATATCATAAGACTTGAAACTGAAAGAAACAAACATCTTAAAACTCAGGAGAATCTGTGGCGTATTCGGAGTCGGGAAATATGGGTAAAAAGCAGTGATCAAAATAATAAAAAATTTCATCAGTTTCAAACCATAGGAGAAATAGCAAATTTATATGGGAGATTTTTGATAATTCGGGTATTATTTATAAAGAACAGAAAGTTATAGCTGAAGAGGCAGTAAAATAATTCAAAAAAAATTTCAAGCCTTCTATAAATGGTATTACCGAAGATCAGATTCGAGTGGCAAGTTAGTACCCAAAAATGCTAGATGTAAATGAAGCGGAGGACCTATATAAGCCTGTAACACTAATAGAATTGGAATCTATTTTAAATTTATTTAAAAAAGAAAAGAGCCCCGGGCCCGATGGATGGTCGGTGGAACTGTACCTTCATTTCTTTGGTCTAATGGGCAAAGACTTTCTGGCGTTAGTGGAGGAAACCCGGACAAGTGGGCGCATAATAGGAAGCTTAAATTCAACATTCATTGCTTTGATTCCCAAAAGCAATAAGCCACAACAATTCAAGGGCTACATGCCTATTTCTCTGTGAAACCTAGTATATAAAGTTATTTCAAAGGTGATAGAAAATAGGATAAAACCAATATTATCAATATCCCTATCAAAAGAACAATTTGGATTGTTGGAGGGGTGTCAGATTCAAGATGCAATTGGAACTGCACATGAATGCATTCACAGTATAAAGAAGACTAAGCTAAAAGCCCTCATCTTAAAATTTGATATGTAGAAAGCGTATGATTGCATCAGTTGGGACTATCTCAGAATGGTTCTTATTCAAGTTGGCTTTGGTCTACATATGACAAACTGGATTTTGGCTTGCGTGAATTCAACATCATTTGCAGTACTAGGCAATGGAGAGGCAACGGATTTTTTTAGAAGTGGTAGAGGCTCGCGTCAGGGGTGTCCACTATCCCCATTATTAGTTATCCTGGTGATGGAGAGTTTGAGTCTCTTGTTAAAAAAAGGTCAGAGAAAAGGATTCATAAATGGTATCAAAGTAGCTAGAGTTACAAAAATTTTACATATATTATTTGTTGATGATATCCTGCTACTGACAAAGGCATCAATTCAGGAATGGCAGGAAATTGAGAGAATTGTACAGTTGTTTTGTTCAGTATCGGTCTTAATGGTGAACCATACAAAGTTGATTGTACATTACTCGGGTCTTTTGGAGTCAGATATTTTGTCTTTTAAACAAATCTTGTCATATAATTTTTCTGATCTATTTGTGGGTTTCAAGTATCCATGATACTACTTGACGGCAGGGATACAAAAAGTTGAAGAGTGGGTTTGGCATTTAACAAAATTTGAGAAGAAAATTAAACATTGGAGCTATAGGTGGCTATCCCTGGGGGGTAGATACATCCTTTGCAAATTAGTCCTGGAAAGTCAGCATGTATACTGGTTATCCCTTGCATCGATCCCTTCCTTTGTTCTTCACAAGTTAAAGAAGTTACTCTACAATTTTCTATGGAACGGGAGTGGTGAAAAAAAACATTATCATCTTTGTCGATGGGAGACATTAGCTCGACCAAAGCGATGGGGGGGATGGGGTTTTCGCAATAAATTTTCTTTTAGTAAGGCATTGGTAGCATCAACCTTGTGGTGGGTTGTAACAAAGCAGGGTATATGGAACAAAGTATTAAAACATAAATATTTTCCTTTCAGCTCAGTAAATAATTGGCTTAGATCCGCCTCCTTTCATTATCCGACAGCATCTAAAATTTGGTCCAATCTAGTAAAGTCAGTGCATTTGATAACGAATTGGATCAGTTGGAAACCTGGTTCAGGACATTTTGTGAGCTTGGGTCTAGGCTCCTCATCTTATCTATCTTCTCAGCTAGTCAGTGCGCTTAGACATAAACAAATCACGGTGTTGGCACAGGCTTGGAAACATCAAGAATAGAACACAATATCTTCTACATGGACAAACAACACGGAGTTGGGGCTATCAAGTAATCTATCATCGGAATGGGATCAGTATAGGCGGGCCTTACAAGTTGCAGGAGTGATAGTTACGTATAATATGGATGAACTTATCTAGATCAAGGGTGACACATCAGGAATACTCATGGTAAAGAATGTATATGAGGCTTTATTATCTACACAAGATCTCCCAATGATCATCGGATGGTGGATTCAAATGTGGAAATGGAATACTCAACAAAAGGTAAAACTCATCTTGTGGCTAGCAGTCAATAACAAGATTATGACATGGAATAATCTCCAACTCAGGGGTTGGAAGGGACCAGGGCAGTGTAAATTATGAAAAAAGGAAGGTGAGGATAGCTCACATTTATTTATATGTTGTCCCTTTACCAAAGTAATCTAGTTAAACATAAAAAGGAACAAAAAAATATATCACAATTGGAGAGGAAATGATCTGCATGAATGTTTATCCAACTGGATAGCGGATAAAATAACATCTCCCAGTCTTGCGGCATACACTTGCTGGTACATATGGTTAGAAAGAAACGCTGCTATTTTTTATGGAAAGGAGCCATCAATATCATCGGTAGTTATTAAAACTCTTATAACTATCAAAAATCAGAGGCCAAGTTAAAGAATCTGCATTCCTGAACCTGTTGGATAGCAGACACTCTTGAATACCCAGTGGCGTTTTTTGATGGAGCGGCCCAGGCGGATGGGAGATGTTGTGGTGTTGGGGGTATTATTAAAATTTCTGCAACAATAGACTTATATAAGTGGTATTTAAATTGTGGGGCGGGTACAAACACAAAGGTTGAACTATTGGGAGTTTGAGCAACCTTATACATTGCAAAATATCTATCTATATCCAAGCTACAAGTACTTGGAGAATCCAAAGTCATCATAAACTGGTTAAATAAAAAAGGTAATCTCCGTGTTAGTGCCTTGGAAGGATGGAAGCAAAGAATCAATTTATTGAAGGAAAAGTTTTTAGAAACAAACTTTTATCATATCCTTTGTGAATTCAACATGGTTGTGGATGAACAATCAAAAAAAGCTCTGCTCAAACCTTAAGGATATCTCGTGCTTCATAAGTGGTCAAATGGAATGGAGGGTACTAGAATCATCATCAATATCTATTGATGGATGACTCTATTTAATTTTCTCTTTTTGATCTTAGTTTTTTTATACCTCCTTCTAGTCTTTGTTTTTCTTTGTTTTTCTGATACTATTTTTCAGACTTATTAGAACTTTTGGGAGCTATGTATTGGAGATGTTTGTGTCCCGTTATGGACCGTCTCCATTTTGCCAACTTTTGTTATGTTTATTCTCTCCATTTTTAAACAGTTATTTAAATAGTGCTATCATGTAGATGTATCAATTTTGGGTTTTGGGCTATTATCAGTCTGGCGTTTGTAAAAGTTATATTACCTTAATATAATTATTAATTATGTTAATTTTCTAATTGGAAAAAAGTTGTGAAACTAAACTTTTGCTCACACAATGATCAAAAGTTGTCCATAGGAAATTATATAATGACACGTTACTTTTAACCATTGTTGACACAATGATCGAGATTTGCCAATAGGGGATTTATAATGACACGTTCCTCTTAAAATTAAGTGAATATAAGTTTATAGGGCATATTATCTGTTCATATGGGTATGATGATTGGGATAGAATTCGCTCATATTATGTACGGAAGTTGCTCATATTATGTGGTAATTAGAAAGAAGGGGACATTATAATGAGAGGAGAAAATATGTAATAAATAATAAGTTGAACCTCGAAACATATTGAATGATGATGGTAAGGAACTGAGGACAAGTTTTATGTTTTAAAAGTATTAGAAGTTTGCATGATGTGTTCATATTGTGTGGTGATTAGGAAATAAGGGAATATTATAATGATAGAGGATAGGAGAAGCAAGTTTGTAATAAATAATAAGTTGAACATACAAACATGTTGAATGATGATAGTAAGGAAGTGAGGACAAGTTTTATTTTTAAAAAATATAGGAAGTTTATATAATTTGTTCATATTGTGTGGTGAGTAGGAAAGAAGGGAATATTATGATGATAGAAGAGGAAATTTGTAATATATAATAAGTTGAACAAAGAAACATATTGAATGATGATGACAAGAAAATGAGGATTTTTATTTTTTTTAATATTAGAAGTTTGAGATAGACACAAAGTTATAATTGTGGGAAGAGTACTTGAGTTTAATTTAGAACAGTTTTATTGTGTTATGATGACAAGTGATGGAACAAAAATAAAAGCAGATTGTGTTATGATGATATGTAATAGAGAGAAAAGAAAAAGATAAAATGTAAGAAGAAGATGAAAGGGATAAGGAAGACCAATTTTATTATTAAGATATGAATTATAATTGTATGTTATTGTTTTGTTTTTGTTATTGTTTTCACTATTGAATTATGATTTTATTGATATAAGATCAATTTTGAATAGCATTTTATATTAAAAGGAAAGTTTGAGAAATATTATTTTATTTATTAAAGAGAAAGTTTAAAGAGAAAAATGATTAATTATAATTGATTGATTGATTTATTTATAACTATAATCCTTAGGGGTGAATAGTATATAGCTTATTGAAATTAATTATGTATATATTATATTCTACCTTGTAATCTTAGGGTTTCTTCTTGCCAGCTTAGTTTTTCTCCCACCAACTTTCAGTTGAGACATTAGATATACTCTTTAGAACTTAAGACTAAGGACCACTTAAAATTTAAACAGTTTTCTTACTATGCAATTAGAGGATGGTTCTTTTCAGATCACTTAGTTCTCTCCAAACACTTGTGGCTTATGCATACATATGGTTATCCCTCTTCCTTTAGTAGATGTTTGAAATTTGATAATAAATTACTAGAGTTCAGCTCACCAACTAAAATGCACTAGATTGATTACCTCATACATCCAACCCTCTGACACTAGTAGAAAGAGGTTGCATAGCAAGCTTCTGAGATCACATGATAGACAAGGCATCATAGTCTAATGATTTCTAAAGCCTCATGCCCATCACACATTTCTTTGCATCCTTGAAGGTTACAATATCTAGAGCAACATGTCTCGATGAGGAACATCCTTCTTCTTGAGCTTCTTCATTGTTCCCCATCTTGTTGGGCTAGCACTTCCTAGTTATTTTCTTCATATTTTCCCTTCTTTTAGGTTATTTTTCCCTTGGGATGTGCTTTCACCTTTCCTTTGTTGTTTTCACATATTGTATTCCTCGTAGTCCCATGAGCTAACTTTGACCTTTAGTGAACATTAATATCTAGATTATATTATATTATATCATATTATGATACAATAGTAAGATTTAAATATAGAGAACCAATACTTAGAGAAGTGACATAGACAATGGTAAGGTAAAGGATCCTTTAGAATCTAATCAATATTTGAGCCATTCATAATATACAAGAGATTATTTTTTTTCCATGAGTATACTAGAGAAGATATTCTTTAGAATATAATCAATATTTGAGCCATTCATAATATACAAGAGATTATTTTTTTTTCATGAGTATACTAGAGAAGATATGACACTTTACACACATAATTTCATAATGTGTAGTGCCATAAATGTATTTAGTCAAAAAGGGAAATTTTAGGATTTTATTTTATTTTAGTTAGTATTGTTCTGATAATCTCAAGGGGAAATGTTGATGAAATTAATGGTTATGAACCTTTTTTTATCAACATTATTGGATTGCTTTTGTTCAACATAACAACTAAGTGGTTTTTGTCTAGAGGAAAGAGAAATTTTAGGGGATAAATTTCATTATTGGGCTAATTTCCCATGTTTTTTCCCAAAAAAAGATTCTTCAAATTTATTTTTTCTAAAAATTATTCATCCAAATTCTATAGGATAAAATTATTTTGCTTTAAAAATTGCCAAACATTTCTAGAAACTATATAAAATCCTTAGAAATTTTATTATTTTTACAAAACTATCGCCAAACATTTTATAGTTGGCATTTTAAGAATTAATAATATTTGCAAAGGTTTCTACACTTTGAAACATTTTTCAAGAACAAAACCTTTGAAGAATTTGTCAAGACCAAGATTCTACAACTAAAGAAGTTCAAGATTGTCACTATGTCTACAACAAGACATCAACTATAGTTTGGATGGTGAGTTGTTCTTCCAAAAGAGGAAGTGATTGTTGATTGCTTGGGCATAATCCACATAGCACAAAATCTATGTTGTGCACTAGTCTTGCATAGTTGAGTGTATCTTGAAGTAGATTAAGGATGGTACCCTTTTATTTAGCCTTGTGTCGTTGGTTTAGGAATATCAAAGCTCCATCTAAGACTTATTTGTATTCTATTGCTACATGAGATTATTTAGAGTTGAGCAAGTCTCCTTTTCGTTGTTGGTTTTCCCAATTGGGTTTCCAAGGTAAGTCCTCTAGATCTATGATGTGTGATTTCATGTGTTCTATCTTGTTTTCATTTCCTAAATACATACTAAAATATGAAGATACCAATTGCATGGTATTAATACTATTACACAATATTAATTTGTATAAAAAATAGCACCATAAGGGCTAATTAAACCAACTCTATAAAAAACAGATATTTCCCACATTTAAAAAGTTAATACAAATTTTTTGTTGGTGAATTTACTTAGCCATAAGATGAAAGGTTATAGATCATATGGTATCATAGTAGTGTATCCTTGGAAAAAGCACACTAAATCAAAGAAATCATGGGTAAATATTTGAAATGGGAAAGGTTGAAAGAGTTGAAGGCCATCAATGAGAAAATCCAAGAAGAGAATTAGTCGTTGAGGGAGAATTTGTAGTAGTCAAAGAAGAAGATGGAAGAATTTAAATGTGAGCTCTGGGCCTCAAAAGATTTAATTTCTTTTATGAGAAAACAATTGGAAGAATAACAAGACACCATTGTCAATGTAATTGCAAGATAGGAAAAATGAAAGTATTAGCTCATGTAGATGGAAAATAAATTGATTCGACCAGATGACCAACAAGAGGTGAAATGTACTCAATTATGGGCTCAAATACAACAATAATAGGTAGAAAAGGATGAATTTTTGGTAGAGATGCAGGTAGAAGTTCAAATGATGAGAAGAGAATGAATACCTTCCACTTCTATAGCTAATGTTGGAAACATGATTGAGGAAAACTTGCTAAGCTCATCTTGAGAAAACCTTTCTCATTTTGATTCAACAAAATAGTCTTTTGGTGGCTTTGAGTTGCATAATAGAGGCATAGGCCCTAAGTTGATGAAGTATATGGGTTGCAATGGTTAATGGATTGGAAAGAAAATACAAGTTATTACAAACCCCATTGTAGTGGAGCATAGGCCAAAGTATGAAGGCTTAGGATTTAGTGGTAAAGAAGAAGTGGGTGAATGCTTCAATGCTATGAAATAATGTGAACGTGAGGAGGAAAAATAGTGCAACCTACCTATAAAAAAAATCGTCTTTAGGGGAAGCTAGGACCACATCACCTTTATCAAGGAAAGGATATTGAAGCAATGGCCACTTCAAGTAAGGAAAATACAACAACAAATTGAGTAGGTGGAATCCATTACCCCAACAAACTTGTGATAGCTTGAAGAATGATGGCAATAATATGACCCTAGCATCTAAGAATACACCAACACTTGGGAGACCAAGCAAGTAACAATGCAAGATAGGAGAACATTCTATAAGAAACAAACCTTATACAAAAGGTCATATTTTTTCAAGAAGAAGAAGGATTATAGGAAAACTTCCTCAAATTAGTAGAAAATCCTTGAGGGAAAAAGATAAAAAGGGAACACCTAAAAGAAATAAGTATTGTAGCCATTGCAATTTTACTGGACATTAGGATTCCAAATGGTGGAGGCTACATCCCAAGCTTCATCATTAGAACCAAATAGCCATACAAAAAAGGAGGTGGATAGTGAAGGTCAAGGGAGAAGAATGAATGATCACATTTGTGTTCTAAGAAGTAGTAACAACTAAAGATGATAGACACACCAAGGAAAATATTAGCAGTGAAGTGCCTTCATTGAGGGGAATCTCTTTAAATTTCATGGCCTCTAATATGCAAGGAATCTATCCATATAAATCTCATGTAGTATGGTAAATACGCTCAGTTTAATTGGCCTTTAAGACTTATTATCTTCAAAGAAAGAAACTATGATCACATTGGTAACATAACTAACGAAGTCACTGTAGATTTATTTTCCACTGTGTTTTTCTTTGGAATTTTCCAATTTCTATTATAAATGTATAATTTTGCATGCACCACTCTTTTTCAAGATGCGTGAGCTAGGGAAACAAAGTAGGGCAAGGTTTTGGATGCTAAAGTTCAATAGATATATGAGGAAAACCCAGGAACAAGGGATCATATGGGTAGATAAGAACATGATCTACTACCATGATAGAAGGATAAACAATAGGACCTTATTTAGTTCCTTAAGCACATCCAAGAAAAATATACCAAGATAGCCATAGTTTTGTTGCTATATTTTCCTTAATTCTCAATGAGACATGAAGAAGGTAGATAGAAATGGGCATTGTTTCAGAGATGTGCAAGATGAAAAAGTTCAATGGTGAAGAAAGTTCCAATTTCTTCACTAAATAGGCTCAAAGTTATAAGAGATAAATCTGCATATGGGAAATGGGACTATTAAGAAAGTCTTATTTTATCATTACAATTTGAGTGGGATGATTTTGGGTACAACACAAAGGTAGAAAATTAGTGTTTACTTGCAACCTTTAGTGTATAAGGTGTATGGGACAAGTTGAATGAATATACTCCTTCATTTCTCTGCAAATATGGGGTCAAGTCAATTCCACAATCAACAAATTCAAAGTGTAGAAATATTGTTAATAAAAGTTAAATATTTTGAGTACTAAAAGCCTCACATTGGATAGGTGTGATCCAAATTGGATCCTTGAAGTTATGTTATGGCAGAGGTTATTTATTCAATTACTTAGCGCTAGAAAATAATTTATATTTTACATGCATTAGGCCTTATTTTCATGCCTTTGAGAAAAAATTGTTTGATTTAAATGGCCAATGAATGCAGAGGAATTTTCATGTGGAAGTGTGAGCCTTAGCTCTACACTCCACACCCTACATAATGAAAACAAGGCATGTAAATAAAATGTTGAGAGTCGAAGCATGTAGCTTTGCACTCCACACTTTGCATATTACATAGGCATGTGAAAATGTTTTCACGTGAAGCTCAAGGTGCAATAGAACATAAGTAATAACTCTGCATTACATTAAGATATGGTCCAAGATAAGAAACAAATTTAGGCATAAGGAATTCCTAAGTAATGGGCCAAGGCAATAAACATCATTAGGCATAAAATAGTCCTAAGGCATGTGAAGGGTTGGCCCATGGAGCATTAGAAGAGTCAGAGGGAATACTATATTTACATCCCATACTCTACACAAAGAAAAGTAGTATACTATGGGAAATACATAAGTAAATGAGGCATGTAGAAGTGAAGTAAAAGAGGGGGACCTACAAAGAGTTTCACACCCCACACACCACAATAGGCATAAGGTAGTAAGGCAAAGACATGTACAAACAAGGTGACACTAAGAAAATACTTAGTTGGCATGTGATATGGCCACATCAGATACTTCCATGTGTATGGGGTGACCAATTAGAGATCATAACATGGCCAAAATGAAATCGCTTAAAAGGTTGTTTCCTACATAGAAATATCCTAAATTCCAGGGAAGGCCTATAATGACTTCTTAAGAAATTAGTTGGTGATGGGCCTTCTAGATACCCTTTAGTAGAACGCATAAAAGAGATTGAAGAAAAACGATAAGGGGATTAGGTTTGTTTGGTTCAACCATGTTGGAGAGAAGAGGTTAGAATGTAGTGATACCATGGGTTATGTAATGAGATGGAGAGAGATTGTTTAAGAATGGAAAAGTAGGAGGGTGACTCATGCCCTATCGTACGTTTGCAATAAGAAGAGAAGGATATGACACCTACAAGGGTACTGAATAGAGATCAAACTCAATATATCATAGATACTTGAAGTATAAAACCCATTAGATAGTTATTTCATGTAGGCATTGAAGAATAAATTAGGAAATTGTTCATAAAGAAGTGGTGAAGAAGGAGATAGCCTTCTAATTCACTAAAGGAGATCTAATCTTTGCATAGAGAAGGATAATTCATCCCAGTCCTTTAAATTATTTTCCAAATCTAGTATTTTAGAGTTGAATAAAGACAAACTTTCTATTGTGTTTGTTGCAAGACATCACCTATAGTTTGGATGGTGAGTCTTTCTTCCAAAAGAAGAAGTGATCATTAATTGCTTATTCATGATCCACATAGCACAAGAATTCATGGTGCACACTAGTATTACATAACTAAGCATATCAAGAAGTAGATTAAGGGTGGTACCCTTTCTTGTAACCTTGTTTCATTATCTTAGGAATAAAAGAGCTATGGCTAGGCTTGATTTGTAATTTTTTGCTACATGAGATTCTTTAGAACCAAGCAAGAGTCCTCTTTGATGTTGGTTTTCCCAATTAAGTTTCCAAGGTATATTCATTGTGTTTTATGATGTGTGATTACATGTATTTGCATTTTGTTTTCATTTCCTCAATGCACAACAACATTTGAAGACAAAACTTGTATTGTAATGTGTTGAATACCCTCTGTACACTTTGAGTATATGAGGTACTTCTTTTTCCACTCAAATTAGAACCAACTCACTAAGGAACTAAACTCATTTTGATGTTATTGACTTTTTACTATAAGTAGGCATGACACTACATATTTATGCAACCTAATGTATCAATTCCATTGTTCATGAAACTATAATTCATAAATTTCATCTAACACGGGAAGTTAGAAGAACAAGCTAGAAAATAATTCAACCATGACATAGCCATAACAACTTAGTATTAAATTTAATACAATTCACAAATACAGTCAAGAAAACTTATCTTATTGGAATTGTTCACCAATTGAATATATAAAAGGGATGTTCCACCCAACCCTAGTCTCCCTACTACACCAATTCTCTATGCAATAGAGTCCACCCTCGAGATGAGGCTATGAATCCACAAGAGTCATACTCTTCCTTTGGCTAGCTCTAATTTCTCTTCTCACAACCCAATTCCTAGGCTAACAGTCACCTACAACCATTCCCAATCCAAATCCCTCTTCCTAATCAACCTGTACAACCCAAGGAATGGGAATCCCTTCTTTTCTCAACAACCCCTCTAGCTATCCCACTTCCCTTCAGAGATCCAACACAAGCCGGATAGGAAATCTCATTGTTTGGATTCTAAGAAATTATTAGTTGTAGAAAGTTTCCTCAATTACAACCAATATAATTATATACAGCCACAACTCTATAAATTCATGGTTGTAGCTTTCATAGTTCAAAATCAGTCTACACATAGTAGTTTGCTCTAGGAAATTTCCACAATTTCCTAGACAAAAGACAGTTTGCAAGGTGAATTTTCATTTTCTAGAGGGTTCAACTCTTTAGTAATTAAAAAATAAACCTATTTGAAATCCCCTCTCCCCTTAAACCTTCAAATTTGAACCACCATAATAATCATTCACTTGCATGTAAAGGTAACTTTAATTGCATGGCATGAAGGGGCCACATATCCCTTCATGCACTAATCCCTTAAAGATTCATTAAATATTAAACCATAATTAGTTAATAATCAAAGATGTAATTAATTTTTATAAGGATTTGGGTTAGTTTCCTTACTAATCCCTTCCTTAGCCTACTAAACCCCCTTATCTTTTCCCTCTTTTGAAATCATAACTCACATTCTTTTTGTCCTTCTCTTATATATCCAATAATGTACTTTTTATTAATTTTCAATGTTTGATTACAAATCACATTCTTTGGCTTATAGTCATTCAACTTGTACATACACAACATTAAACCAAGGATAAAAAATAGGGTATTTCGTGCACATGAGTAATCCTATAACATAATAGTAGTTTGTTTAAAAAAAGAACACAAACAAAAAGGTCATTGATTAACCAACATTGTAAAGAACATATATTTTCCACATTTAGAAAATTAATAATGTCCATGTCAATGAAATGACTTGGACATGAGATAAACTATTATGAATCATAAATATGCCATACTCTTAGGGGGGACTAAACTTTGTTGTAGGGAATATTACCACCTACGCTTGACCAAACAATCAAGTCCTCAATAATGTGTATTGGTGATATAAGTAAAGCATTCACTAATAAATACTTAATTGGGGAAATAAAATAACATTTGGTTAAGTATTACTATTTAACAAGTTTTCCTTTAAATAGAGGTGATTGTAAAGGTTCAAGGAATCATTATTTTTATTTTCTTGTTGATTGCATCAACAACTTTAGGAAGTAAATATTTGTCTTCTCAATGAATGTACAAGAATCTTTGGGACTTTTGACCGCACACTGCCTTTTGACATACTTGTTTTGATAATAGCTAATAAGTTTTATCTTTGAAGATCTTGACCTCTTAATTTACTAAAGATCATTAGTTTATTTTGTTGTGACCGTGTATGAGATCAAATACAATAATACATAATAGGAAATCATATATCCCTTTGTAATATTTGGTTGATCAACCTACAAGAGGATCTAGAATGTAATTGAGAAGCAATGAAATTAACAATTTAAGAGAAGAGAAGAGAAGAACAATTGGAGCATTGCAATTCGCATTAACATGGAGAAAGAAAAACTTTATCATCTAAAGATGAAATAATACAATACAATGCAATAGAATTGAATTAGTTTTCATACAACTATGGTAGGATTAACTACATGCAAAGCATGAAAGAACACACCCTAATTAACCAAGTTCATTTTCATGAGGGAGTTGAATTGGCTTTTACTAGCCAAGTGGAGTAAACTAGCTCATAATAGACAAGTAAAGTAAACTAGATTAAACTAGCTACTAGAAATAGATCTACTCATAGAAAGTAGTATATATCCCTATAATGGTGGAAAGAAGCATTCCTATCCCTTGAAAAGTGGAATTTCCCTAAGATGAATCCCTATAATTAAGGGATGAAGCTCAAGTGCAATCTAAAGGGAAAGTGATGCATGTACACCAACACCTTTGTATTTGTACTATGAAACACCTCTTGCTCATTAGAAGATAATTTTTTTTATTTGCACAATTTTCAGTAGTATAATAAATAATAAGAATTGAAGTGCTTTATTTGTTTAGAAAATAACAAATGATGTTATTTTTACAAAAGCATTATATGTCGTTACTTTTTCATGGCATGGTAGTTCTTTAATTTGCATCAAGACATGTAAATTATTGTACAAGTATAAAAGGTTAAACTTAATGCAACACACCCACATTAGCTTCTAGAGTATTGGGGTCCACCATGCATCATGAATAGGGAGTTTCCTACTACTTCCATAATCCAATTGGACCACATTCAATAGTCTAAATTCCTTGAAGGAATTTTATGCTAGAGATATTGTAAAGATATTTGCAAGAGAAGTTAGTATTTCCGTAGTTATGCCTCTCCACCCACACACCAAAATCATAAATTTCTAATGCTTTGTCTGTCAATTCTTGAGATGGAGAAACTTATAGAACTTGAGAATAAAATGATGTATGGGGTCCTACCATTATTGACCCAAAATTGGGTAATGATGGTTGGGGTCCCACCCCAAGTACCATAATAATCACCCCCCATTGAATGTAGGGATGATCTTGATATCAACTTGATTTATGAAGTAAATTGGGTTTAGCTCGGGTGGTTGGGGGAGGAATATTTGTTATCCTCCCCACCCAAATTCAATTCCTACAAGTGACATGTTGAGATATTAATGAGTATATTTTTGTAATGGCTTCGAGCCTTGTTTTGATGAGCCTTGTGCCTTGAAGAATCTAGGGTTTTCCCTGGGATTTTGTGATGTCCCCAACTAGTCTAAGTGTAGATATTATGGTTTTGCCCAAAAATTATTGTTTCTTCTTAAATGAATGTGTTTTTAACTTATTATAAGATAGCTTAATAAATAGTAAATATTGTCAAACAAATAACAAGCACCAATTACACAAGATTAGAGTAGATAACCATGGCATTTTATTATGGATGGGATCTCCCAAAAACAATACAATGGTAGCTAAAGGTTGTAAGAAGAGATGTAGAATATTACTAAGCACACAACTAATGGTTGTCAGGAAGCATCACAATATACTATAGAAACAACACAAGAAACCCGGAATGATTCCAATCTATGAAGCCCAAGGATGTCCAAGCCCTACACTACTATGCTCTAGTGACGTTTGTTCTACAGGAAGTCTTCCAAACTCTTCTGAACACCTTCACGGACCCAATGTACTACAAACCCCCAACCTACAGGGGTCCTCATGGGACGTATGTTGGGTGTCTCATGAGGCCTCACGGGACGACCCTTTCTCAACCCACATGGATGCCTTTTTTTTACGGCTACACAAAACCCTCTAATACATGTGGATCTGGTGAATGGTCTTCTCCTAAAAATTGCCGCAAACACCTCGTACAAATTGATATGCCTCCAAATATCTCTATGAAATAAAATTAAGCACCACAATGAAATATAAGAGAACTCCGGATGAATTCCCCTCTTGTCTAGATAGGGTGGATATTGCACCACTGAAACTAAACCTGCAATAGAAGGTTTTTCCCCACAACACCAACAAAATGTTGGCTACAAGAGCACTCAATAAGATATCAAATCATAATACCAAGGGTAAGGGTTGCTCCTCTATGTATAATTCCTTTGGAACTTCTATATATTTCCCCAATTTTGACAAAATCAAATATTCACTTTATTTTCCTCCAATTCCATTTAAATGTAATTGTTTATTTTATTCAATTTCATGTTTAGGGTTTGTCAATATTTTTACCTAGTGAAACCAAATAAACCACCTTGACTCCCTTTTTCCTTGTTGACTATAGCCTACAGGAGTCGTATAGGATAATGAGTCACCTTCCATCACGTTCACTTGGAAGGGGACATTATAATCCCCCCTTCCCAATATTGCTTGTCCTCAATCAATTCCAGATAAGGGTGTTGTAAGATTTTTGCCCCTTTCCATGTAGCATATTTTGTGGGAAATCCTCTCCATACAACCAAATACTCTTGAATGACCTTTCTCCTCAGTCTTAGTTCCCTGATATCAACTATCCTCTTGGGAGCTAGAACCAATTTCCCTTCCTCATTTGGTGGAGGAATATATGATGAAGTAGTGACCTGTTGTCCTAATGCCTTCTTGAGGCAGGATACATGGAAGGTGTTTTGGATCATGTTGACCTTTGGTATCTCCATCTCGTACACTACTTCCCCAACTCTCCTAATCAATTTGTAGGTCCCATAAAAGCGAGGCTTAAGATTATCTTCACCATTCTTCTTTAGAAACAACTATTTGTATGGCTACAATCTGAGAAAGACAAGATCTCCCACCTCAAAGTTGTGTTCTACCCTATATTTGTTGGCATATATTTTTTGTTTATTTTGAGAAGTTTGTAGATTCCTCTTCATGACTCTTAGTATATCTTGAATTTTATGTAACCATTCCTTATCCTTAGGATCTCGTCTCTCTCCAAACACCAAGTCACAAAATATGGGGCGTCATAGCCATACAATGCCCTGAATGGGCTCATCCCGATGAACATGTGATGAGTAGTGTTGTAGCAATGCTCCCCAAGATGAAACCATTTTATACATGCTCGATGTTATCTTGACACATGGTTTCTCAGGTACCCCTCAAACCATTTTTTTACTATCTCGGTCTTCCCGTTAGTCTGGGGGTGATAGCTAATGCTAGGTGTCAACTATGTCCCGGATAACCTGAATAGCTCCTTCCAAAATGCACTGAGAAACCTGTTATCCTGATCACTGACTATGTTCCTTGGAAGGCCATGGAGTCTAAACACTTCTCTGAAGAATATATCTGCTACCTGAGATGCATTGTATTCAGTAGGAATAACAAAGAAGTTCTCATATTTAGTCAACCTTTCCACTACCACGTAGATACAATCCTTGCCCTGCACCTTGGGTAATATTTTGATGAAGTCCATAGAAATTCTTTCCCATTTCTACTCTAGAATCGAAAATGGCTTAAGTAGACCTGCAAAATGTGTGAACTCTGACTTATTCTGTTGGAAATTCACACACTCCTTCACATGAAGAATTACATCCCCTTTGAGACATTTCCAAGAGAATCTCTCCCTTACCTGTCAGTAGGTCTTCAGATACCCCTGGTTCCCTTCCAATGGTGCGTCATGTGTTCCCTCAAAATGTTATCCTTGAGTGTGGACTCAGGGACAAGATATATCATGTCCTTGTAGTATATGATTCCATCCACTACCTTGTACCTATCATCCAGAATACTTCCCTCCATCAACTCACAAGTGAAGGTATTCTCAGAGTATTCCACCAAGAGGATGGACCTCCAATCCGCTAAGATCTTTGACATGGAGAAGGACGCAAGCCTCTTGCATAAGGCGTTGGAAACTACATTATTCTTCCCCTTTACATACTTAATGTAAAAATCATATGCATGTACCTTACTCACCCATTTGTGTTGTCTCTCATTCATATCCCTCTGCTCCAAGAAATAGCGCAAGTTGTTGTGGTCATTCCTAACCACGAAGCATCCTACTACCAAATATTGTCTAAATTTGGCCAATGCATGCATGATGGCCAACATATCCTTACCATAGATTGGATAGAGCTTCTCAGGATACCTTAGATTTCTTCTTTGGAAGGCTATCGAGTGTCCGTTCTATATCAATACTGCTCCTATCCCACCATCAAATGTGTCACACTCCAGGAAAAAAGGTTGTGTGAAATATGGTAGTGCTAATACTAGGAAATTACTCATCAGCCTCTTCATTATATCAAATGATACTTATGTGTCTTTTGACCATCATAATTTCCCTTTCTTGGTGAGATATGTCAATGGCACCACCAATTGTGAAAATCCTTTCACAAAGTGCCTATAATAATTACATATCTTGAAGAATCCTTGTAGATATGTGAGCAACCTGGGAGTGGTCTAGTCTAAGATGGTCCAAATCTTATCTTGATGCACTTTTTCTCCCTCAAAACCAATAACATGCCCTACATAGAGGATCTCTTTCAACATGAACTCACATTTTTCCTCCTTGGGAAAAAGTGATTGTTCCTCCATAATGGTGAGAATCTCATCCACATGCTTGAGGTGTTCCTCCCACATCCTATTGTAGATGAGAATATCGTCAAAGAACATCAGTAAAAAATTCCTCAACTGTTTGTTGAAGATATGATTCATGCATAACTGGAAGGTAGCTGGTGCATTAGTCAACCCAAAGGGCATGACTAGAAACTCATAGTTCCTATAGTGACACTTGAATGATTTTTATGTATATCCTCCTCCTTGACCTGAATCTGGTGGTATATTGATCGCAGATCAAACTTTGAGAAGTACACTACCCCATGCAACTCGTCGATCAGCTCATCAATCCTAAGTATTGGGTATATGTTCTTGGTGGTTTTCTTCCTTGTTGTCTATGCACATCATCATATTACCATCTTTCTTCTTCACGAGTACATTTGACGAAGCAAAAGGGATAGAATTAGGCCGAATGTGTCCCATCTCTAGCAACTTCTTTATGGCCTTCTTTATTTCATCCTTGAACCTCTTGGGATGCTTGTAGGTGTAATGTACCCAGTATCTCACTGAGTCTTGTTGCCACCTTACACATGCTCTAAATCAACCAAACTGTAACAACCCCATCATATTACTAGGCCATGTTGCTCAAAACTTCCATTGCACATTTTCTACTCTACACACAAGTCTATGCAGTATCACTTTAAGGCAACACGCACAACCTAATATTGAGTCATGCCACACAACTTATAATAGTGGAAGGACATGATCTTACGTCGCATAATTAAATCAAATAATTGTGCGCACCAACATACTGACCCCAAAATACCATCATGTGCACAACCACTTGGGTGACATGTGCCACTTTTGTTATTATTCTATGTGAGGTCTAATTCCTTAACCGCACACACATGAGTTCCAACCTATTGAAGTACACTAGTTATGATCTTTCACACCCGACCACTCAATCCTCTTCTTGATGACTCATAACCCAAAATCACATATTTATCTTACCAGGAAAGACTATCTGCACTTTTTATATCCATGCACAACTCCAAATATAGGCTAAAACCACCATATTACATGTTTAATCAATATTAAACCAAATAACAACAAATACTTATATGAAACACATACAAGAATTAACCCATTTCAAACATACTCAAATATGCACACATTAACCAAGAAAAGTACATAAGGAACACTTATATTAAATGGAAGTCACCAACTATGGCCTTGACTCGGTCGTTCCTCCCAGCCATAGGCATTGTTTCTCATAATATTTAAGCAATAGGTCACCCCCAAGATGGGTCTTAAATCAACTAGGAAAAAGGGTTCCTAGTGGAAATCTATGGTTTGAAACTCAACATAATTTCCCAATCCTAAGTGCTCGTTGAACAACTAGACACAATCACTCATTCCCCATGCACATGTCACACCCAAGGAAGTGTGCCCCTTCTCTTCTCAAAATTCCTTCAGCTGCCCCACTTCCCTTCCCAAGGTTACCAGCAACAGGTCAGATAGGAAGTCTTTGAGCTCTGCAACTAATGCTCAGCGCACCATGGAAAAACTCTCAGCAAAACTCTCACCTGGAGAGTATTCCCATGGGTATAAAAAACACTCCAAAATATCCAGTCTCTTCCCCGGAGAGACTTCTCACGGTCTGTCAACCTGATTCTTCAACAGTATCTTTGATTCTATCCCACAACTCCTTACAATCTTCTCTTTGCAGATAAGGTAATAATCAGATTTTCCATATAGTCCAACCACCTTCTGCTCATGCGATCTTGTAATGTGAATAATAAGACAATCCCCCCCAAAAAATACACTAAGGACAAATATATATATTGCATTCCTTCCACTTGACACTTGTCACTTCCAAAAGTATCTTTAAGCCACTTGGTAACACGTTCCCTATCCTTGGGAACTTATGATAAAATAATAATATATCTAACATTACACTTTTCCCATAAATATTATAAAGTATTCCCTAGGACTTACGACTCACCCCATTTTTTCTTTTCCGGTGGAGTAGGCCCCCCTTCTCTTTTCATCTTAGTCAGTCAACACACAGTGATGCAATATTATATTAATATTCATGATTGTATTTGCATGGATAAGTGTGTTGGCATGTTTGCATCCAAGCTCACCAGCCTCATAATCACACAGAATCTCCAGCCTCCATGCATATCCATTCATTCCCATGCACTAACCCAAGTGAACGCAACATAGTGCAATGTGCGCACTTGCCCAGGTGTCTGCAACACACAAAATGTGCACACCCTATCTTTATAACAATTCTTTGTGCACTTACTCTGATGCGTTCAACACCATAACCGGGTGTCAGCGGCTCACCAGCCTATATATATATTACATTTACACTTGGTACCAATTGGATCACCAACCTATGTACAATTACAAAGGGTTCTGGATCAGGAACATTACAATCCCCTCCCCCTTATTTATGCATTGTCCTTAGTGCATCATATACACATGTACATACAAAATTTCAAACATTATAAAAAGATGAGGATACCCTACTTGCATAGCATGTGTGTTAAGCCCTAATATTGGCTCATTACCCCTTAATTGGGGTATATTATATTAGTAATGTTATTTTATTTATGTCAGCTTTAGGCCATTAGTTGTAATTATACCTCCTAGTCTCCTATATATACCAAGGAGACATTTTAATTTTGAATCATCCTGTACTTGAACATTTAAGTGGGGTAAATAGAGGTTGCCCCCTCGAAGAGGCTTATTATCTAAAATTATCTCTTTTTCAAGGCGTTGAGTACTTTTTCTAAGGTTTTTCTATGTTATATTGATATTTGGTTCTTAACATATGGTATCAGAGCTCAAGGTCTTGGGGTTTCGATGTTACATTTGAGACACCTTGGAATTTTCACTATAACTAGTTTTATACAATGTTTCAGAAGGAACGGCTTGGAGGATATTTAGTAGACGGATCAAGGTACATTGGGTTCAAATTTCAACTCCTGAGGCCTTATACTTTTGGAGATACAACCTATAGAAGATAGGGTTTTGGAATCATCCTGAACTGAGTCATTGCGGAATTTTCGCTATAAAAAATTTTCTGTAATGTTGCAGACCCTGAACTCTAGATGATATTCACAGAAATTAGTAAGGTATCTGTGGTAAAAATTTCAGCTTCTGTGTCATCATAAATTTATAGATACACCCTGTGTAAGATAGGGTATCTGACTATTCCTATTGACTAGTCTCAAGAAGGTGTTCCGAGTAAAACAATCATAACTTCTTCCTAGAGTATCCAAATTGAGTGGGACTCATTTCATTGGATCGTGGACAGACTATAGTATTTTTGGTGTGATTTTCAGAATTTTAAATCAATTATTTTGTGCAGGGCATGCTATACAAGTGAGATCTCCTGGAAAGGAAAACAATCGGAAAGTTGTGGGAAAGTTACCATAAATTCCACTTGGCACATCCAATTTTGATCAGACCTATGGCATTGCAGAGAAGAAATATCAAAGAACTACATAAAAGAAAGTTTAATACCCAGAAGGTCTGAAACTTGGGAGATACAACAGAAGAAATATTGTCTAGCAGAACCACCTCAAAATCAAGGTTCAAAAGTGATACTTGGCCAACATGCCACCCAAAAAGGGAACTTCTACACCAAATAATCCTCCAAACAATCTTACTTGGACTCTTGATGAAGGTGAAGAAATGCGTAGGGACATAAATGATTTACAAAAGAAGATAGTAACAAAAGATGAACTACAAGAGATGGAAACTAAGTTGGAGGCAAAGATGGATGGTTTAAAAGAGGAGATCATGGAAG
>SNQJ01S0038748.1:73033-84018 GCA_010110895.2 Picea sitchensis
CTATATTGATATTTGGTTCTTAACAATTACAAGACAACCCAATATTGAAAATGGTATTAACAACCAAACTAGCATTGCTTTGACCTTATTCAACACTATTTTAGAATCTTCTAGTACCCATGTTGAACTTGAACGCTCTTGGGAAGTAACTGAAAGAGATATAAGTATCTGTGAATGTTTGGAAGCAAGGAAAAGGCAGCCCAGAAATTAGAAGTAGCCTCTCTTTTCATAAATCCTTGGTTTTTCTTTTCATGTCCTCAAATCCTCGCATCTCTCTCTCGAAGAGGATTGTCCCTTGAAACTACTCTTATTTTTGAAATAGGAAGGAGAAAAATCGTTCTGTCAACCCAAGAAAGTGATCTAAGGAGAACTTTGTCTGAATTTTTTAGTTCACCTTCAACACCTATACCTATTACCTTCAACATGACATATGCGGGTAGTGGTAGTAGAACCGGAGGTGCCTCCTCCTCCCAATCGTCTGCTTTGTCAGTAATTGGTAGTATATACAACCATCAGGTCCCTTTCCAATCCACTACCAATCCGACTAAAGTGATAAAGAAATATGGGATTTTCCAGTTCGAATAAGATGCTACGACTACCCCATGGCACATATCTCATCCATTATCGAAGTTTAAGGAGCATCTACCTAAGTTCTCGGGAAGTAATATTGTTACTACAAATGAACACCTAGTATCATTTTCTAATGCTTGTCATAACATCAGGGATAACGATTATGACACTTACATGCGTCTATTTGTCAACTCCCTCGAAGGGAAAGTTGTGACAGATTTCTTTGACCTTCCTCCCAAAATTCTTTCCACGTGGGAAGAATTAGTTTATTGTTTCAAGTCCACTTATGGATAGTCCAAGAGTCCAACTGAGCAGTTAAGGGAATACAAAAAAATTGCCTATAAATATGGTGAAACTATTAAGTCTTTTAATATTCACTTCACCAAATTATATACTCAAATCCTTGAACTAATCCGCCCCCAAAATCAAGCTGATTTCATGCATTATTATAATGCGCTACCTTCCCCTTATCGTCATAGACTCGAAGAAAAGGCTATTGACAATCTTGGTTTCGCTCTTCATACTTTTCTAGAATACGAGGAGAAACTCAAAATAATGGGTCTCCCTAAAGGGGACTTAGTCAAGAAAATATATGTGTCTACCCTCCTACAACTCGTGCAAGATACGAACAATAGGATGATAGCCTACGAATGAAAGGGAAGTATTTCTTTTCCCACCCCTATCGCATATTCTTCTTCCTTGGTGCCTTTTAGTAATACTGATGAAAATACTTTTCAACCAAAGGCCATTATGTCTCGCAGTTGGTGTAACTTTTGTGAATAAAATCATGAAGAAAGTACTTGCGAAGTTAAGAAAAATGCCAGAGATAATGTCTTTGGTAAAAGGCCCGATACCACAATCATTGTTATAGATTGGGTTGAACCAAAGGATTTTATGATAATCAATACCAGGAACAAAACTTATACAACCAAGGGTAAATATGATCCTCCTCGTACTTATTCCACACCAAGCACGTATTCTCAGAGCACTGATATAAAAGTTTTCAAAGTTCTGAAAAATCAAGGAATGTCTTCTCCTCTTCCCTCTTCTAAATACAACATCCTTAACCAATTGGATAATATCAAGGTTGATGCTACTCTTTTGGACATGGTTTATGTCCCTAAACAACCAAATCGTCTCAAGAATTTTATGGAAGGTAAAGTTTCTACCATAGCCAATTATTTTGAAGAGTCAAAATAAGAGGATTCAAATGTAAATAAAATAGGTGTAAATAATTTTAGGAAACTTGTAAAAAACCCCTCTTTTTATATCTCTGTAAAAATTATGGATAAATTAGCTCTTTGTTACCTAACTGATGGCAGGTCTGGTTCAAGTGTAATGTAAAAACTTATCATGGAAGAGCTTGGCTTATCATGCACTAATGAAAATTCTAGAAGCATTCTCTCTTATAACAGTCTGCAACAATCAACTATAGGTGAAATCAAAGATGTAACCTTAGTTATGTGCGTGCATCCTGAAATAAGAACAACCCTCAGTATCCAGGTAATTGATATGCCAGTAAGAAGTTATTCAATTATTTTAGGAAGAGACTAGAAAGCCTTAACGGTTGGATATATTTTTCTTGACGAAACACATATGTATGTCCCTAGGAATGGAAAGAACATTATAGTCCTGAGGGAAGGAATAATTTCACCATATATAGAGAGTGCTCCACAACCTAACGTAATATATCTTGAGGAATATTTGGGAGTATACTCTATCTTTGTTGATGAGGCTGACAATATCCTTGAACCAATTGATATTGATGATGGCATGTGGAACATGCATTTCAATGGATCATGCTCAAATGAAGGTAATGGAGTCAGCATTATCATATATTCTCCTATAGATAAAATCCACAATTTTTCCTATAGTTTATAATTTTCTTGCACAAACAACATCACCGAGTTTCGGGCCTTATTGTTAGGCATCGAAAATGCATATAACCTTGGTTGTGGCCACCTTACAGTCTTTGTTGATTCTAAACTTGTTGTGAAGCTTGTACGTAAGATTTATTCACCTAAAAATAAGTTGCTTAAACGTTATACCCAAGTTGTTTGGATGCTCATTTCAAAACTGTTATCATTTAACATCACTCATGTTAAGCAAGAACTCAATTGAATGGATGATAGGTTAGCAGTGTTTGCAACATCTCCTACTCGACCGTTTTTACCTCAACGACCTGATTGTACATTCCAATCTCTATATCATCCTCATATCACTGATAATGTGGAATCATGGCAGGTGTTCCCAAGTGATAAAATCATTTGCGCTTTCATACAAAATGAACCATTTAAGCCCAAGGAAATCATATCCATTGAAGATGATAAATTTCCTAAAGGCTTGAATCCTCTCAAAAGTTCATTTTCGTCAAGTGATGTAAGCAAAAAAGAGACATATAAGGAAGAGGAGTTGAAAAGGAAAGTGGGTGATACCATTTCCTTGAACCTCGAGACACCTGAATCTCCAAATATTGTTAAACTAGGTGCCCAATGTTCAGGTGAAGAAAAAGTGAAATTCACATAACTACTCTATGAATTTCAAGATGTTTTTGTATGGTCATACGAGGATCTTCATGGTTTTGATACTTCTCTCATACAACATGCCATTCCTATCAAGGAAGAGGTAAAACCAGTTAGGAAAAAACAAATACCTATTAACCCTACACTCAAATCTACTATTAGGAAAGAGTTGGAAAAATTATTGAAAGCTGGCATAATCTTTCCAGTTAAGTATTTTGAGTGGATTTCAAATATGGTTCTTTCTCAGAAGACTACTGGTCAGATCATATTATGTGTCGATTTCAACGCATTGAATAGAGCGAGTGTAAAATATCATTTTCCTCTCCCTAATATGGAAATGATTTTACAACAAGTTGCAGGGTCACAAATGATGTCCTTACTTGATGGATTTTTTGGCTATAATCAAATAAAGGTAAAGAGGACTGATAGATATAAAAGAACATTTACTAAACGTTGGGGCACATTTGCATATGAAAATATGTCTTTTGGCTTGTCTAATGCAGGTGCCACCTTGCAAAGAGATATGCAGATAGCTTTTGACAATTTGATCAGTAAAATTATCCAATTTTATCTCGATGATTTGACTGTCTATTCAAAGAACCGGTTGGATAATTTTGGTCATCTTATAAAAGTTCTCATGCGTTGCAGAAAATTTGGCATTTCTTTAAATCCTTCCAACTCTATTTTCAGTGTAACAAAGGGAAAGAGCCTCGGTCATATTTTTTCTGATTCAGGAATAAGTATTGATCCCGAAAGAATTACTGTGATTCTAAACCTTCCTACCCCCACCTCCAAGAAATAAGTCCAAGAATTCATGGGAATTATCAATTTTGTCCGTAGGTTTGTTCCTGAATTTGTTGTCATGGTTAAGCCAATTCATAATATTTTGAAGCAAGATCCTTCTTTTTCTTGGACAGATGACGTCGAAAATGCTTTCCTTAGGATTAAGAAATCAATCAGTTCCACACTAGTTTTGGCGAAACCGGATTTTGAGAAATATTTTATCATGTATACCAATGCCACTAAGGAAAAAAAATTTGTTATCCTCTTACAAAGTGATGAACAAAGAAACAAAAAACCTGTAGCATACATGAGCCAGAGTTTATCAGATGATGAAATCAAGTATTCTTATATTGAAAAACATGATTTTTCTCTTGTTAAGGCTATAGAAAAATTTCTCCACTTTATTTTAGCCAAACATACGTAGGTAAGAGTCCCTTTATCTGTTGTCAAGTTTCTTCTCTCACAAACTTGTCTTTCAGGAAAACTTGCACATTGTCTTGCCAAAATTCAGAAGCATGATTTAACCATCATGACTTCAAAAATGATCAAGGGACAAGACTTAGCCCTTCACTTAGCTCAGCACCCAGAACCAAGTGAAGAACTTGATGATCAGGACCAAGTATTATATGTTACATATTGTTAGAGTGTTATGCATACAGGACCAACCGCCCTCATACGTACCACTTTCCATAAGTTATTCCCAAAGTCTCGTCTCATTATTTTCCCTTAATCCATCTTTTTCCCCCTATTGCATAACTATTCTTCAGCATTTTTTTTAATCATCAACTTCTATTGGTCTGTGAAACAAAACATACTGAGCTATGAATCTGTTAGAAACAGATTTCCCTGTGGAGTTTCCAGTTTGTTGATGCCCATAAGCACAATGTAATACCCTTGCCTACAAATGGGTTGCAATGCCTATTTATTTATATACAGATACTTAATAATATACTAGATAGGTGGGACCCCTTGTAGATCATGGTGAAAAAGAAATGTTTTTTTGAATTGCACTCATGACAACATTACGAATCATATTACATTTGAGAAAACACAATAATTCAAACAAATTTTCACAAGCAATCAATGATGATAAGGGATGGTAATTTAAAAGTAAAAAGAAAGTGACGAGCACTAGGTTATAACTGTTATACATCTGCTTTGGCATATGGTTAAAATTCAGATTTCAACTCACATTCACTTTGGTTATAACATGTTGCATTCATGGTATATTACATTCATGGTATTGGTTATATTATGTGAAAAATAGTTATGGTTTATGCAATTGTTCGAGGTCAAATAATCCTTGCAAAGTGGAACTTGTTATAAATATGGGACATATTATATAATTGATGCTAGTATAAAAACTATGGATAAGAGGTTTTTAATTTCAATCTTGCGAAGTGGAAGTGACGTGTTGATTTTTGAATATGGTTGATTAATGAAAATGATGAAGCTTTGGATGTATTACACCCTAGCTATGGTTGATGGCAATTAATGAGTGAGTGGAGAAGTGATGTGCATTTACTGCACATTGTTCTTACCCCCACCTCGAGCTCACAACCCTCACCTTGTCGCACATTTGGTTGTTTTGGTTAGTTTTCCTCTGTTTCCCTCGGTTGTTGGTGAATAGTGGTGGTATTTGGTTCTTTTCGGCACTTTCCTCACAGGTATGGTGACTGAGGCTTGACTCTCGCCCTTCCATTCATCATTCTAGCCTCACTCTAGATAGAATATCTATGTTGGCTCTTAGAATTCGTATGCAGAGTGATTTCTTTCTTAAATATATGGTGGTTGGATGTGTATTTTTTCTGTGCAAATGATATTGATTGGTGTTTCAAATATTGCAAATTGGTATTTGTTTTAATGTTCCTTCATGTTGAAAGTATTCGATTATGGTTGCGCCGAGGTGGATGACTGGTTATTATTTCTCCTTGTTGTTGATAGAGTTATGGAAATTTTATTTTTTTATCACCCACATCCCGAGATAGAACTCTGGAGGGTTTTTATGGTAAGCAAAAGGGACAGTCGGGTTCTGGGTTCTCTTGTGGTTATTCTTACCTCTTACTCCATTCACTAGAGATTTGTGGCCCTTACGAGACGCCATTCCACGGATTTAATAAATGCAAAGTTGATTTTTACCTCATGGCCACCTAGGAAGCTACTATGTCAAACATTGTTGGAGATTTTGATTTTATGTTACAAACCCTGCTTTTCGAGTTGTCTTACCCACCTAGTTATTTAGACATTGTTCTCGCTTGTCGTGGTTGTTGTAAACTTCAAATCGGGTTTTGAATGGGTTATATGTTGACCCAAAAGTTGAGAGATTTGATGCTTGCATATCTCCTTGTTCCATTGGTTGATTACCTACAGGATTTATGGTGTTTTGAAGACTGTACAGTGAATAAAATAAAAATAATGCCAAGGTTTTGAACCCGTCTTGTCACATAGAAAATACTGGAAATAGATACCAGTCGTGTATGTTGAATATTTGTTGGCCTTGTTATACGCTTGATGTGGTCTATTTTAATTAATGGAAAATAATTTTGTTGACATTCCATCATATGAAAAGAACTATGCAAATAAAACTAGTAAATTGTACACTAGGAAGATATTCGTTATAGTTGTTTTGGCTCGGTGATGTTTTGAGTCAGTCGATTTGTAGATAAAAGGAAAAGCAACCAACTAATAGAATAAAGGGTTTCAAACCAGTCCATTGTGCAACAATTGAAATTGGTTGATGTAAATGTTAAAGTTCAATGGCATGTTCTTTTTCTCGGCCTCCCCATGTCTTCTCTAAGCGCTCTGTATATGATCGTTGATAGTTGTAATTATGGGCAGTCTATGTATAAATTGTGTTGTTGTTCGAAAAGGAAAGATAGGAATTGACTGGATAAGTTTAACAGTCCTGGATTTTTTCTTTGGGTTTGATATAGAAGTTGTTGTGTCTTTAACTCTGAGATGGCCTACAGATTAAAATGTTTTTTTTGTAATTAAGTGCATGTTATTTTAAAAGAACAAATGTTATTTTATTAAATGGAACAGTTTCCATTTCATTTCTCGTTCATTATATCATTTTTCGCTCCTTACAAGCCCACCATCTTCCCAGATCCATTTTCATTCCCTGTTCTTTTATTGTAAATTACATTTAAAAATAAATAATAAAAAGGAGAAGGAAGTGACTGGTGTTTAAATTGAAAATGAAAGTATTGTTTTGATATGGAAGTTGCATATATGTTTCTCAAACGGTATCTGCTAGTGGTCCCCATCCATGCTACCACTTTTCATTCATTACCAACCCTTCATCTTCCCAAAAACCTTATCATTCCTTGTTCTATAGAAATTAATTACTGATTTGAGTAATATGATGAATGGATTGATTACATGTGCTTTTGTTGAGGATGATAGAACCAACCTTTGATTTTATTTAGGTATGGATGCATGGACTGTCAAGAGTTTTCATAACTAATTGGAACATTGCTTCATGATGAGATTTTTTAGCAGATGCAGTAATGGTAGAGGTAACAAGGGTAGGAGAAATTTGCAGAGGGGTCATAGAAGACCTCGGTTCTCCATACATTTTGATGTTGACCCCCATGAATTGAACCATATTTTCCAAGTTGTATTCTTCAACCTAGCAGGGCAAGGGATCCTCCAGCCCCAGCCTGAAATACCACCCTTCCAAGCACATCAAAGATTTTTTGGCATCCTAGTCCCTCCTCGTGTATCAATGTGACCAAAACCTCCTACCAACGATGGCTGGAAAGAGATTATCCACCATCCTATTGTTCATCATCACGATTGGCATACTGCTTCTTTGCCATTACCCCCTTCACAACCAAAGAATTAAATTTCCCAAGCCGATCATGTTATCTCATCCRTGAAGTCATCACATGACAGTAAAATATTAAAAACAGATGTCCCYGAGCCTATGCGGGATAAGGGAAAAGGAATATCAACTCACTCAAGCTCGTCCAAAGAATCTTCCAAATATGTGTCTTCTTTCCTTCATATTAAGGATGATTGTTCTCATGTTAKCAATGCAGTTTAGCCTCAAGGATCCAACCATCCAAAGGCTGCCACAGAAAATTCAAAAGGGGATAGCAGTGAAAAGAGGCCAAATGCCTCTCACAGTAAATATGGTTTTTAACATTGGCTAATGTTATTTTTTATGTTAAAGACAATATTTTTACGTTGAAAAAGTTTTGGACAGCAAACATATATCTAGGCAGTTTTTCGGGACAGCATGGATATGATACTTTTGGATATGGTCATATTATATTTTGTTGATATTTAAAATATGTGATCATAATTATGAAAATGGGAGTTACAAGGAGGGTCTATTTGGAATCAAATGATTGAGTTTAATATTTTATTGTTTGATGATTATTAAAATAAATAATTGGGAGTCACAAGGGGTCCCACCTATTTAGTTATTATTAATTAATACCTTTATTTATATATACTATTATCACTTGTCTCAACTAATTTGACTGAACTAAAGAAAGTTAGTTGAACTACCCTAACTTATTGAGAAGAAATAAAATTTCAATGAGATGAAGAGACAAGAGAGAGAGAATACAAGGAGAACTATAGCCATAAGGTTTTCTCTATACTAGTGAGATACTTTCAACTTTCATTCATTCTCAGTTTACTAGAAAGCTTAATCTTCTTGATGACAACAGGGTCTTATTGAAGGCAACAAGATTCAAAAATTAAATCACATATTTCAGCAGCTTGTTTTAAAGAAGTATGATTTATATTAGGCAGCGTATGTATTTTTGTTTGTACATGAATTGAATTTCATGAATGATAAAAAATATCTTGTAGAGTCAAGTGACAACATTTTTTGGCATGCTAATCCAAATCTTTAGCTTCATTTTTCTACTTGTTAACAGAGCCTTTTTGTATGGTTCCCATCGAAGGCTTCTAAATTTGATTTTGGTCCCTACCCTCACATGGTTTTGTAAAGAGAACTAAGTTTTGTATCTCAAAATGAAATAAATGAAAAATCAAATTATTGTTTCAGTCTCACACATGTGTTTTAATGATATGGTTCATTATTTTGATTTTATCTCTGTGTACACATTTGTATAAATTATGTACGCATTCATGTAACTTTGTTTAAGTTTATTTCTTTTACATTGTTATATTTAACACACAATACCAGCCTTGATCCTTTGTACTTAATACTTGTGGATTAAGCGATTGTTTTTTAGGCTATAAACCTCGGGTAACATTCCCAACTATCTTGTCTTAGCCTGACAAGATCTGAAAATGCTTGAGTAAGGCTTTCCATACCTTTTCCTCAACAAGAACCACAATGAAATCGAAGAGAACTCTCAATGAATTCCCCTCTTGTTTAACTAGGTTGGATATTGCACCACTGAAACTAAACCTACAATGGAAAGGTTTTGCCCAAAACCCCAATGAAAACATTGGCTACAAGAGAACTCAATAAGATATCAAATCACCACACCAAGGGGAAGGGTTGCTCCTCTATTTATCCTTCCTTTGGCCCTTCTAAATCTTTCCCCCATTTTGACCAAATCAAATCTTCACTTTAGTTTCCTCCAATTCCATTAAAATATAATTATTTATTTTATTTAATGTCGCTTTTAGGGTTTGTCAATATTTTTACCTAGTGACACAAAATAAACCACCTTGACTCCCTTTTTCCTTGTTGACTATAGCCTACGAGAGTCGTGTAGGCTAATGAGTCACCTTTCATCAGGGTCACTTGGAAGGGGACATTACATATTTGTAACCTAGAAAAATTCAACTCGATTTATGACTATTATTGTTAAATGTGTCTTTTATTGTGTGTATTAAAAGGATGGACACTATGATTATTTTTTATTATCTTCTAGTTGGACTTCTTTTCACACTACCGTATGCCTAAATGATATTTTTTTTTATTTTTCTCAAGTGGTTTTGGTAATGGGGTCAACAAAATTTAAAACTATCTAGTTGTGGCTATCAAACAACTTGTTGTTGTAGTTGTTGTTGTTATGATAGTATAAAAAATACATAGAGGAAATGATGACAAATATATGAAGAGTAATTCCCATACATATCATAATTCTCATTTCTAAGTATTTTAATAATACAAGAGAGACTTATTGTTATGTAAAGTTCCCCTTGCAGACATGTAAAACCCCCCTTTGAACCAAGACCCCTTCTTTGATCCAAAGAAAGAAGAAAACAAGTGGACACTAACTTCCCTTTAGACCTATTTAGACAACTAAATGAGAAGAAAAATATGGGTGACTTACCTTCTTACGATGGTTTTCCTCGCTGCTCCAACCTTTGACCTCATTGACCAAGCTCCTAGGCATAAGAAAGAAACCTACAAAGAACATAGAGAAGCCACCTTCCTCTACACTAGATTGTCAAGTGAAAATAGATATGTCTATGATGAATCTCACAACAATAGACATGCATGATCCAATGACACAAAACATGAAGGGAATAGGCCAAGTTATGTATTAATGGAAAGCCATAGTGAAGCACTTATAGTCCAACGTTGGCATTGCAGCAACTCCTACAAGATATCCTATCCATCCCTCTCCTGAATGTCTCAAGATCATAATTATGATTCTCTCATGGATTCTCCTCCCTCTTCACCTTGGAATGCCCTCATTATATAAGAGTTTGAGGCTTAACCACCGTGAATTATTTTAGGAAATGGTTGAGGATTTTTCTCCATAAGTTGAGATTTATCTTATCTCAAGGATATTTAGTTTACTTAAGATGGAGCCAAGAGATATGAATCAAATCCTTGCCTTAATATTCTTGGAAATAACCCTTAGAATAAGGTGGGATATCCATAACTCCCTCTAACCACTTGAAAATTCCCCCAACATTGAGCACGGATCATTGACAACACTCCATATACATGGGCAAGGGAACATTGATAAGAGTCCAATGCTCCCTATACATGGGCATGAGAATGTTGACCTTCAAAAATGGTCAAAATCTCAAGGTAGAAGGTATTGTTTCGACCTTCTCATGATGATTTTTTCTCCTCCACAATGACTAGGGATTATGACAAGTTTTCTTCCATGGTGTCAAAGTTGTGACACTTAATAAAGTGCATGAAACTGTTACACG
>SNQJ01S0038748.1:84473-98821 GCA_010110895.2 Picea sitchensis
TTGGAGGCTTAACCACCATGAATTATTTTGGGAAATGGTTGAGGATTTTTCTCCATAAGTTGAGATTTAGCTTATCTCATGGATATTGAGTTTAATTAATATGGAGCCATGAGATATGACTCGAAACCTTGACTTCATATTCTCATAACTAACCCTTAGAATAAGGTGGGATATCCATAACTCCCTCTAACCACTTCAACACTCCCCCAACACTGAGCACAAAGCATTGACAACGCTTTGTATATATGGGTAGGGGAGTGTTGATAAGATTTCAATGCTCCCTATACATGGGCAGGGGAGCATTGACCTCCAAAAATGGTCAAAATATCAAGGTAAAAGGTATTGTTTCAACCTTCTCATGATGATTTTTTCTCCTCCACAATGACTAGGGATTATGACAAATGTTCTTCCATGGTGTAAAAGTTGTGACACTTAATAAAGTGCATGTGACACTTAGTAAGGTGCATATGACACTTGGTAAAGTGCATGCAACACTTAGTAAGCTTCATATGACACTTACGAAACTTAAGTGTGGCATTTGGTGATGTGACATTTAAGTGTGTAACAATTATATTATCTTTTAGATGATATGCATAGGATTTTATTGATTAAAAATTTAGGTTTATGTTAGCAATGCCTTATCGAGTAGGTGAAAGCAGGGAACTAACACCACCTCCACTAGGGTTCAAGTCTCTCTAATGACATGTTTTTCCCTTTTTTGGTGCTTTCTCTTACAAATGTAGTTGGCACTATATGCAAGTATTGGGAAACTCTGGCAAAATAGATACCCCCCACTCACAAATTCTTATCCAAAGGAACTTAAGTAGTTGATTGTTGCAAACTTACTTTGCTTCATTGAATATGTTCTCATATTAGAAAGGTGCACACTTTCCACATTGGGATATGAGAAACATATACTCCAAAAAACATGGTTTATGATAAAAAGTAATAAAATGTTCATATTCTTAACACCTTCTCACAACTATGTTAAACACTAAATCTAATTCATTCAAGTTTTTCCAAATATGTCTTAAAAACATATTATTTGTGCATAAGTTGTAGCATGAGCTTGAGGGTCTCCTTATAAAACATATTAAAGGCCCATTAGGATAAAGTAGCAATCATTCCCCCAACAATAGTATCATGAATATCATTAGAAATCCAAGATAAGATGGGCATATGGGCATTGTGTTATGATGGCATTAGATAATTGTTTCAATACTCGAGAAGGCACTTTCTTGTGAAGGAGAACCAGGCCAAAACCACTACCTCAACAATTGATATACTAATTTGAATGAATTTCAATATGCCTAGAATGTCAAAAGTTCAAAGTAGAGCATAATACCATGCAAAACTAATGTAACATTTTCCACTTCTAGAGTGGAAATGGGAAGTAGTACACCATGGATTTCGTCATTGATTAATTGGGGACAACAAATAAATGTGATTCCATCATGGCAACAAGGGAAAATTTGACAAAAAATATGCACTTTATTTCAGTTTCATTTAGTCATAAGGCAACTAACATTGTATAATAATCACGAGAGAAGTGGTTAGAGTACATGGAGTGTCAATGAAAATGTTTTGGATCAAGACACAAAGCTCAGACTAAAATTTTGGAATATATTATTCCATGAATTAGGAATGCAAATACATTTTATCATATCTTACCTATATGTATGGGTAGTTCAAATAAGAAAATTAAGTCATTAAATATGTGTTTTGAATGTATATCATAGGCAATTCATCCATTATCTGCACTTGATGGAGTTTGCACATAATAATGGAAACCATGAAACATTAATGATGAGTTCAATTTTATGCTTTATATGCAAGGGAAAAAGTGCAACATGCCGATGAGTTGGGATAATATAGTGTTAAGCCCCTAGATAAATCCCCATGTTAAGCATAAATCCCCACATAAAGCCCCATATATTGAGTTATTGGATTTCTATTGTTATATTAGTATTGTCGGCTAGACCTTTTAATCGTAATTGTACCCTTGTTTCAGGATCACCTCATCTTATACATTTGTTCTATTGTAAAAGGAGGTTACCCCCTCGAAGAGGATTCACATTCATTGTTATCTCTTTATCAAGGTGTGGAGTTCTCTCTCTCTCTCTCTCTCTCTCTCTCTCTCTCTCTCTCTCTCTCAATGCTATTTTGGTCATTTGGTGCATAACATTTGGTTTCAGAGCATACGATCCTAAGGTTTTTCTCCTTCAATTGAGTCATCTTGGAATTTTCATTGTAAATTTTGTTTGCAAAAATTTTAGATGATGAAATTTTCAATATACTAAGGAGACATACAAAACTAATTTGGGTAAAAATTTCAGGTATTGGTTCATTATACTTTATAATATTTATCCTATGGAAGTTAGTGTTTGTGACTAGTCCTTAAATCAGTTTTAAACGAGTCATCTTGGAATTTTTTCTATAACATTTTTCAACAAGGTTTCAGACTATGAAAGTTTCAAGATATATAGGAAACATATTGAAGTACTTGTGGTAAAAAATGTAGGTTTTGGATCATTTTAATTTATCATATACAAGCTATGGAAATTAGGGTTTTTTACTAGTCCTAAAACTAGTCTCAAACAAGTGCTCTTTGTAGAATTGTAATATATTAATCTTGGAAGATCAAATTTGAGTGAAACAAGTTCCTTTGGAAAGAATACATAACATACTATTTAGGGTAAAAAAATTTAGAATCATATTTGAAATATTAGATGTGTGGAATTCCATACAAGTTTTCTATCTGGAAAGGGATAAGAATCAACAAGTTTTGGGAAGGTTACCATAACTTTCACTTGACACATCAAAAATTGGTCAGACATGTGGAATTGTAGAGAATACATATTAGAGTACTACAAGAATAAATTTCAGTTTCATAAGGGTTAAAATTTTAGGAATACATCATGAAAAAGGTTGGCCATCAAGACAATCTCAAAATTAGGGTTTTAAAGGTACAAAACTTACACTTGGCTTAACTTTTGATTCAAATACCTAGTTTTGGTGATTCAAAATTTGTGATAAAGAGAAAAAATATGAGTATTATTATTTTTGTCCCACATAGCAAAGGGTGCTCCAAAAATTACTTCTTCAATTAAACCTGTATAAATCTCAATGAGGACTCATGAAGAAAATGAAGATATACAAAACTAGCTTTTCAATTTGGAGAATCAAATTAATCAATTGAATTATAGGTTAGGGAAAAAGTATGATTTGATAAAGTACAAATACAAATGGAATTAAATGTGGAAAATAAGATAGAAGAATTGCAAAATTCCATGTCAAGCATCTTGTTTTGTACCCTAGGTGATAGATTCCCTCAAAGTGATACCAAGACACAAGGAAATCATGTATATGTGGAGGAAATAAATATTGAGTCTTAAAATTGTCACCTTCAGATCTGCATCATCGAGGTTCCACTCGGCACCAAGGAACTGATTAATTCAAAATATTGATATGAGGAAGTTTGATGGTAAATATCCTATAGCATGGATATTTTAGACGGAGCAATTATTTGATCTACACCAAGTGCCAACCTTACAAAAGGTAACTCTTGCATCCTTGTATTTAGAACTTGATCAATTTGTTTGGTACCAATGGATTTGTGAAAGAAAAAAAATGATTATGTTGTATATTGGTCCATTTTTACAGATGAATTGATAGAAAATTATGGGGATACTAAGAGCAATACATTATTTAGTCAATTGATAAATATTCGATAAAGAGGTTCAATTACAAAGTACATTCAACAATTCCAAAAACTAAGTCTCAAGGTAAAGAACATTCCAGAGGATTAATTTGTTAGATGTATTTATGGGCGCTTTAAAGGAGAGCATTCAACATGAGGTGTGTCTCTTCGAACCTAAATCCCTAGAGCACCCTTTCAGTGTCACCGAAAAAGTTGAAAGTAAAAATATGGCTACTAGAAGAGTGACCACTAACAAATATAGAGAGCACCATTTTCCCTCTCCTAACCTCACTCAAACGACAAGGTTGACACCTCAGTAAATGGATGAAAGAAGATCCAAGGGACTATGTTTCAATTGTGATAACAAGTACAATAAGGGGTATAAATGTGGTAATAATAAATTATTCTACATGGATTGTGAATAAGAAGATCAAAAAATTGAACCATCATAGGATATAGAACAAGAAGAGACTACCCCAAACATATATTGTCATGCATTGGTTGGCATTAGTACTCCACAAACCCTCAAGATAGAAATATATATCAAAAATAAAAAGGTAACAATGTTGATTGATTCTGGTAGTACCCATAACTTCATTAATTGCAAATTAGCAAAAATTCTCAATTGCTTTGTATTTCGAGAACCGAAGTTTCAAGAAATGATTTCAAATGGAGGTACCATAAATTATTCAAGGAAGTGTCATAGTATTAAGGTCAATATGTGGGATTATTTGTTGGATAGTCCCATGATTTCAATCCAAATGGGTGGTGTTGATTTTGTATTAGGGGTCCAATGGTTATAGTCATTCGGAACATTGGATCTTAATTTTCAAGAACTTTTCATGAGATTTACCTCAAAAGGAAAGGAAAATGAACTCATATGTATCGCAAGGGAATCCCTCTAAAGTGATAATATATAACAACATGAAAAAAATACTCAAAATGGGACACCCTAGTGTACTTGCACAATTTTGCACACTTGTAATGTACCCAGCCACCAGCAGGTTGGGCCATGCTACTTCAAGAAGACACTTCTTGGACTCATTTTGAATTTATGATACCAATTAATTATTAAAGAGATTTTCATGAAATTTTCCTTAGAAGGAAAGGAAAATGAACTCACAGGTATCTAAGGGAATCCCTCTAAAGTGATAATATCTAACAACGTGAAAAAATTACTCAAAAAGGGACACCTCGTGTACTTGCAAAATTGTGCTCACTTGTAACATACCCAGACACCAGTAAGTTTGGCCACACTACTTCAAGAACACACTTCTTGGACTCATTTCAAATTTATGATACCAATTAATTATTAAGTAAAACTTCAAGAGATTTTCCTTAGAAGGAAAGGAAAATGAACTCATAGGTATCCAAGGGAATCCATCTAAAGTGATAATATCTAACAACATGAAAAAATTACTCAAAAAGGGACACCCTGGTGTACTTGCACAATTATGCTCACTTGTAACGTACCCATCCACWAGCAAGTTGGGCCATGTTACTTTAAGAACGCACTTCTTGGACTCATTTCAAATTTATGATACCAATTAATTATTAAAGAAGCATGAAAGAAACACATGCAATAATCAAGATTCGTGCTATACCATAAAAGAAATGAGCAATATTCCATGCACAAAAATAATAATCAAGCAGGAACATTATGAATACATATCTCAGAGATAATAATTAATACATAGTGGAAATAAATATACAAGCATAGAAACACATGACAAAGACCACTTATCTTTAATAAAATCAATCACCAATTGGATGCAGACCAAGGACGTTCCACCCAACCTTAGACATTATTGTTCCAAGTCTCAAAAACAGTTCACACCCAATCCAGGGCTATGAATCCATAAGGATAGGTATCAGACCGACACTCAACTTCCCAAACCAGTCAACAAGCAAGCTCTCATAGGTTTCTCAACCACACAAAAAAATCCAGTTTACCATCTCTCTTCCCTTCAGCCTGCACCACCCAAAGAAAATGAACCCCATTCATTGTCATGCAATCCATTAGGTTGTCCACTTCTTTATAGGGCTCTAGTGCTACCATTCAGGAAATATCAATGCTAGAAACTCCAAGGATTCGTATATGTGGATAGTTTTGTCTCAATTGCCATTAATATTATGCACATATGCATCCATTCCTTTCTGGAATAATCATTAATTACCCACAACCAATAGAGAAATGGATCCTTCCCCAACAATTGCTTCCCATGTTAAAAACCAAGAACAATAAATCAATGAGGAATAATGAATGAATGATGAACCAAATGGTGAGCAACCCCCAAACAACCTAAAATAGGGGTTTATATATTTACATGAAAAATCAAGAACCACGTGGCCTTCCCCCAAGAATTCCATGTAACCACTTTTCCCCAAATAAGACCAATATGGGTAAATAAAATATAATATAAATACTTATCCCCTTTATCCCCCCTCTCTTGTGGAATCATAGCCCCCTATCTATGTACTTTTCCATCTTGCAACCAACAATGTATTTTATTAATTTATACCAAAGTATTACATTTCTTAGGCACTTCGACCCCTTTCAAATAAAATAAAATACATTATTAATATGGGGACTCAAAAGTAGGGATTTGCATTCCCCTCCCCTTTATTTTTGCAATGTCCTGAGTGCATATACAAAACATAAATCAAAATTTCAAAATTATTAAAAAAGACGTGGGTACTTTGCCCGCATGTCATCTTCATGCTCCCAAGTAACATCTTCAAGACCGTAGTAGGTCCACTAAACTTTTACCAGTTCTATGACTCGATTTCATATCATTTTGACTTTTCTATATGATATGTGCATTGAATGGACCTAAAATTCTCCTTCTAGCTCCACCTAAATCAAATTCCAATCAATAACATGGTTAGGATCATGTACATATTTTTTTAGAAAAGAGACATGCAATACATTATGCACATTCATGGAAGCAGGAAATGCAAGCATGTATGCAATTGGACCTATTCTATCCAATATCTCAAGTGGATCGCAGAACATGGCCACTATCTTTGTACAGTTTCCCAACTTCAATGATATTTTCTCGGGCTTCACTTTCAAAAGTGCATGCTCTTGCACTTTAAATTCTCTAGTTTTCCTATTCTTATATGCATAACTCTTCTATACATCTTGTGTTTCCTTCAAATTCTACTTAGTTTTAACCATCTAGTCTTCCATGTCCTTGAGAAAATCTTTCCCAAGTACTACTTTGTTTGTTGGGTTGTCCCAACTCATTGGAGTATTGCATTTCCTACCATAGAAAGCTTCAAATGGACTCATCTTCAATGAAGCTTGATACCCATTATTATAGTCAAACTCAACCAAATGCAAGTAGTCTTCCCATTTAGATGGTCTATCCATCACATACATTCTTAAAATGTATTCAATCACTTGATTGACTCTCTCTATCTACCCATCTGATTGTGGATGGTATGTTGTGATAAAGTTTAGATTTGTACCAAATCCTTTATATAAACCCCTCTAGAAATTTGAAGTAAATTATGTTTCTTTGTCTTAAACAATTGCCTTAGGTATTCCATGAAACCTAGCAATTTCCTTTATGTAAATTTATACAATATTAGTTGTTGTATGAGTCACTTTTATAAGGACAAAATGAGCATCCTTTGTCAATCTATCAACCACTACCATTATTGAATCATGTTTCCATGTTGTCCTGGGCAATTTAGTGATAAAATCAATGGCTACCACTTCCAATTTCTTCTATGGAATTGGTAATGGTTGTAGGAATATTGTTGGGTGGCTATGCTAGATTTCACTCTCTGACATTCCATACATATTGAAATGTAATCAGCAACATCCTTCTTAATTCCAGGCCAAAATAATTGACTTCTTACTACTGCAATTGTTTTCTGATAATCAAGATGTCCGACATATGGAACATTATGCATTTCTTTTAATACCAAATTCCTAAGTTCTCTGGAACCAAGTACATAAACTTTGCTTTTATGCATAAGTAATCATCTTCCTTCATCTCATACTCTTTAATTTTGTATTGTACATTTTCCTGGTGTAAACCTTCTTTTACCTCTAGGTAATGTTGGTATGTAACAAAAGTATCCAAAATTTTGCTCTTTAAATCCCATTGATGCATATAAATGGTTGTAGCTGCATGAGATATATCCTTTTGCTGAGTGCATCAACAACTTTATATCTTTTCCTTTGATATGTTTGATGTCAAAGTCGTACTCACTTAAACATTCTAGCCATATTGTGTGTCTGGCATTCAAAGTTGGTTGCTCAAAAATATATTTCAGACCACCATGGCCTGTTCTTAATTCAAATCTCTTTCCCTAGAGATAATGACTCTGCATATTCAATTCATGAAGTATGGCAACAAGCTCCAAATCATGTGTGGAATAATTTCTCTCATGTTCTTAAAGATTTTTGGGCTCATAACTAATGACATGTCCATTTTGAGTGAGGACTCCACTAAGTCCTTCTTTGCATGCAACTATGCAAACCACAAAATTCTCATTCGGGTCAGCAATCTTTAAAATAGGTACACTAGTAAGTAGTTCTTTCAACAAATCAAAATTATCTTCACACTTTTATGTCCATTCAAATTCAATTCCTTTCTTTTGTAAAGAAGTGATGGGATGATCAATTTTAGAGAATCCTTCTACAAATCTCCTATAGTATTCAACTAATCACGTGAAAGATATTATTTCTTAAACAATCATGGGTGTTGGTCGTCCTCTAATGGATTCACTCTTCTATGGGTCCATTGTTATACCTTCCTCTAAAATAATGTGCCCCATACCTTCCTCTAAAATAATGTGCCCCAAATAATGGATATGTTCTTGGTAAAAGGAACACTTAATTAGCTTGGCATACAATTGATGTTCCCTTAGAAATTGCAGCACCAACCTCAAGTGTTTTTCATGTTCTTCTTCATATTTAAAATAGATAAGTATGTCATACGAGATATAATGACAAATTTATGCAAATAATTTTTGAATATGTCATTCATTAAGCACATAAAGACAGTTGGTGCATTGGTCAATCCAAATGGCACCACTACAAATTCATAATGTGCGTGCCTGGTTCTAAAGGTTGTCTTACTGATGTCTTCTTCCTTGATTCTTACCTGGTGGTATCTTGATCTCAAGTCTATCTTTGAAAATATATTTTTTCATCTTAGCTTATCAAAGAGTTCATCAATTCTGGGTAGAGGGTATTTGTTCTTCACAGTGGCTTTATTCAGTTGTCTAAATTCAATACATAACCTCAATGTTCCATCTTATTTTTGAGTAAGAGTATTGGTGCTCCCCAAGGTGAAACACTTGGGTGCATGTACCCTTTCTTCAATAATTATTTTGATTTCATTTGTAATTCTTTTAATTCTGGTGTACTCATTCTGTAAATATTTTTTRATACTGGGTCAGCTCTTAGTACTAAAACAATAGAGAAATYTATATCCCTATTGGGTGGAAATACTGGTATTTCTTGGAATACATGTTCAAACTCTTGTAATACCAAAAAATATTCAAGGCTTGGCCCTTTTGTCCATTATGGATCCTCCACATGAGTTGCATACAATTGACATCWTTTCCTGAAATATCTCTTCAGTTGTAAGGTTGGAATCTCCCTTATAGAAATGGGTCTTGGAATTCCTTTCATAATGCTTTGTTTTCCTTCTTCATCAAGACATGTAAATGTCTTTTTATGACAGTCTAGGATAACAAGATGGTTTTCCAACCAATCCATTCTAATTAGGATATCACAACATCCCAATGGTATGATATTTAGATCAACATTAGTTATCACTCCATTAAGACTTATTGTAAAACCTATAACGATATCATTGATCCTTCTTTTGGTTATAGTGGCTAGATAAACCAAACTTGACTTTTCAAGCTCACTTTTCTCCAAATGAAATATGTCCACTATTTTAGGATCAATGTAACAATGGCTTACTCATGAATCGATTAAAATAGAAACATGTTGATTAATGATCTTACCTTCCACCTCAATCAGATTGGATTGACATGTTGCTTGTCGATCTTCTAAAGGCTGCATATATTCTTGGAATACTTATTCACATGTTTTCTACTATTCTACAAAATGTGTAAGCAACCATTTTTGTTAGAATTATGAATATTATAGAAATTTTGTCAATTAATTCTACATGTCCTTTTTCTTCTCAATTCATAAAGAATTATATCATAGTTCTCCAAATTCTAATAATTCTACGTTTTTCTCTTCTGCATCATCTTTCCAATGACTATTCTTATGCCCCAATCTGATATTTAAGAAAAAGGTTACAACATTCACAAGTTGAAATTTTCCCTCACTTACTACTGCAGAATTTACTTTATTACTTTCTGATAGAATTTTAGTGCCCAGTTCAAAATTTTGGGTGGATAGATGTCTTCTCCTCCCTAAGATATTTCCAGTGACTATTTTTTTCTCAAATCCAAAATCTGAATTGAGAGTTATGGTTCAGATAATTTTAGACAATTTTTCCCATTTTATCCATGTATGATTTTTTTTTACTTGGAATACTTCTTGGGAAAATCCACTAGGAACTTCCCCTCATTTTGAGGATGGTACCCAGGGTAAACAAGATTTTATAGAAAGTCGAGGCTTTTACGATAGCTTACTCATTTAATATCTCAACATGTCACTTACGGGAATTGAACCTAGGTGGGGGGGAAAGCACCCCTCATCATAAACCACTCAGGAAAAACCCAATTGACAAAAATCCATGTATGCTACATGTCTCATTCCTCTTTATGCACATTTTTACCTACCCATATTTCAAATCTAGCTCCATGGTTGTCTTATATGGTTCATAATATTTTGATCGACTGCTCATGTGCCTCAAACAGACTTATGAGCAAGGAGTTATCCCCTATGGAAGTAAATTGGTGTCAAAATTTTATATTAATTGTTTAAGTTGTAACTTTTTCATACAATATTTTTTTTTCACCCAGATTATCTCGTTGGATAGCTCTCTCTGAGTTCTTTTATTTAAGTTATAGAGACAAGTGTACCTTGGTACAGTTAATTCTTGTGGGTCAATTTCCTAAAAACGTCGTTTAGGGCCTCAAAATTGCCCCGCAAGTTTAAGAACTTCAAAAACCTCAAAAATTCTATGAAATTTGACTATTTTACAATCATAACAACCTTTAAATATGAGTCGTGGATCTCAAATCAGGTGAAATATGATCAATTGATCCTCTAATCCTTTCTAAACCTCGCAGATCAATTTTCATCGTCGATCGACAATTTAAAACAATCTAAACCATTTATCCAAGCTCCATAAGCAATCCTTTGGACACACACAACACCTTTCCAAATTTGTTGACTCGACCATCAATAGTCAACCTTTTCCTTTGGAAACCTACTGGTCGAATTGATCGCTAAATTGGTCAACCCGAGCATCGACCATCGACAATCCCTCTTGGACAATTGAAACATTTTACCAATTCGATCGACCCGACCATCAGTCGTCAGGCAATTTTGAATGATGTGAAAACTAAGTTGATGTTCCATGACATGTGGTTTCTGACATGGCATGACACAAAGACTCTAATATGAAACTCTGGATGACATGGAAAGACATGCCATCCTCCTCTTTCCTTCGTCGATCATCAACAATTTCCCTTGGATGACTCGAACACCTCATCGAATCGGTCGACATCCAACAATCAACCATCGACGATTAGAGATTTCTCTTGCTCAATCAAAACACTTCATTGAATTGGCCTACACCCAACCATTGGTCGTCGGTGATTTCCATTGGCAGCTGAAACACTTCGCCAATTCGGCCAACCCGACCGTCGGTCATCAATGAATTCTCTTAGCAAACTCTAACGATTCGAAAATTTTGACTAAAACTCAAATGAATCTAGGTCATCGGTCAATCATTCAAAATCATCTCAAACGTTGATCCATCAAACTTTTCTCAACTCTTCCAACGAGTCTTGACAATCGATTTACTCTATTTTTCAAGATCTGTCGTCGATCGACTCCAACTTCCCAATGACCGAAAATGAATCCATATCATTGATTCTCTTCCTTTCCAAACGTCAAAAATAGATCATGGTCATTGATCTATTCAACCTTGCTAACTCTGAAAACCTTACACATTTTTAAATTTATTCAAATGAATCTGGGTCGTTGATCTCGAGATCAAACATGATCTCGACCGTCGATTCATTGAACTCTACCCAAATTCTATAGTGGCCATTAGAACGTGAAATTCGACCTTCCAAGTCAAATTTAGCTCTGCAACTTTGCATATTGACACCGTTAAAACTCTCTTCAACAGTTCTGAGAAATTTATACTCAAATTTGATCATGAAATTGGGGATTTCACTATGATTTTCTTCGTTTTCCCCCAAATTCACACAAACCAAAATCTGGAACAACGATTTTTCCCAATTCACACTCGTCCTGTCCCATACAAGCCTAGTTTTTGAACCATACTCTTTGATACCACTTTGTAATGTACCCATCCACCAACAGGTTGGGCCACGCTACTTCAAGAACACACTTCTTGGACTCATTTTGAATTTCTGATACCAATTAATTATTAAAGAAGCATGAAAGAAACACATGCAATAATCAAGATTCATGTTATACCATAAAAGAAATGAGAAATATGTCATGCACAACAATAACCAGGAAGTAGGCACATTATGAATGCATATCCCAGAGATAATAATTAATACACAACATAAATAAATATACAAGTAGTGAAACACATGACAGAGAGAACTTATATTTAATAAAACCAATCACCAATTGGTTGTAGATCAAGGAAGTTACACCCAACCTTAGACATTATTGTTCCAATTCTCAACAATAGGTCACCCCGAAGCTAATTCTATGAATCTACAAGGACAGGTCTCAGACCGACACTCGGCTTCCCAAACCAATCAGTAATCAAGCTCTCACAGGTTTCTCAACCACACAACAAATTCCAATTTACTAGTTATCTTCCCTTCATCCTACACCACCCATAGAAAATGAACCCCCTTCATTGCCATGTAGTCCCTTAGGCTATCCACTTCTTTCTAAGGCTCTAGTGTTATCAGTCAGGAAATCTCAATGCTAGAAACTCCAAGGATTCTTAGTTGTGGACAGTTTTGTCTCAACAACCATTAATCTCATGCACACATGCATCCATTCCTTTATATAATAATCAATAATTACTCATAGCCAACAGAGCAATGGTTGCTTCCCCAACAATTCGTTCCCATGTTAAAAACCAAGAACAAGAAATGAATGAGGAATAATGAATGAATGATGAACTAAATGGTGAGCAACCTCCAAATAACCCAAAAGAGGGGTTTATATATTTACATGAAAAATCAAGAACCACATGGCCTTCCCTTAATAAGTTCATGTAACCAATTTTCCCCAAATAAAACCAAGAAGGGTAAATAAAATATAATAGAAAGGCTTAGCCCCTTTATCCCCTCTCTCTCATTGAATCATAGCCCCCTATCTTCGTCCTCGTTCATATTGCATCCATTGATCTATTTTATTAATTTATATCAAAGTATTATGTTTACTATGCACTCCAACCCCTTTCAAATAAACAAAATACACTATTAATCAAGGGACTCAAAACCGAGGTATTACATCACTAGATGTTCAAAGATATAGATGTTAGAATATAATGGATGTGCTCATTTTACCATCGACAATATCACTATTGTCACCTAACCATAGGCCGAAGCCACCCTCCGAGCACCTTAACCTTGACAGAGAATCACTCTGGAAGCAAACCCTAGGCTAGATAGCCAAACAAAGGGTAGCGCACCTTTCCCTAAGGATAGTGCACCAAACAAGAGCTGATCAGATAGTCCAAACCATAACCAAAAGATAGTCCAAGCCAAAAGGAAATATGCTAGCTGCAGCAGCTGCAACGACAGCTCTCCTCCAAACTTGCGCACAAACTGGGCAACTATAGTGCGCACAAGTGTTGCTCTGCAATTCTGAGAATGCCTGCCAGAATGAAGACTAGCCTCCTGTATTTATATTAATTTTGGCTAACTGCCTGGGCTGACTTATCATTCTGGGTGTCTATTTACTTAGTATATAATATTTCTTTTGTCTGACTTCTTCTCTTGTAGGCTAATAAACTAATACCAATTATCCTCTTGAGCCGACTTGTCTTCTAGGGTTATTAGCCAACTCATTAGGGTTTCTTCTTGCTTCCCAGAATATTCTATTCTCATCGGGTTTACACGTGGAGGTAAATACCTCCTGCTGCTACCATAATATTAACACTCCCTCCTAGCTATGGAGGTATTACAGGTAAAGGTCTTGAGCACAAACATACCATTCACCCAATAGCATCAACATAGTTGTATAGACTATCTCATGACTAGATCATGAGCACCATCATCACCATCAGTGTCATCAGTTGCATCATCTCTCAAAACCATACTCTATCTAAGTAATTAGACATGATAATGGATAAGTCACTCACACCACAAAGTGACACAAGAGTCATTCTTCTAATCTGGACATATGTCCTAGAAAAATAAATGTCCTAAACCATTTTTCGTCTGGGAAATCTCTTTCCATTGATCATCCATCTAGTTGATAATCATTTTCAACATTGTTGATAGTCTTTAAGGCAATCGGAACAAT
>SNQJ01S0038748.1:105479-118966 GCA_010110895.2 Picea sitchensis
CCATGTCAAAATTCAAATTTATCATTCACAAATTATATCAAATAATTTACTCTATAATTTTATTGTTATTGTTTTTCAAGTAGAGACAATTAAATTGCAGTGTGAAAATTCAAATTTACAATTCACAAATTATATCAAATAATTTAGTCGATAATTTTTTTTTAACTATTCCTCTTTATGATGTTTTTCAATAACAATACTAACATACTAATATATTAAAAATATCATTCATCATAATGGAACTAATATTATATGTAATTTATTAAGTTGTGAACTTTCCTTTATATAAAGGCAATTGTCGCCAAGACCCAAGGCAATAAAGTTTTTTCCCCATCGGCATTGAACTTTTTTAAGGAACTAAAAAGTTCTCTTGGACCGTACTATGGCATTTGATGTCATTGTTTTGATAATGGTTAAGACGTTTTATGTATTTAATAAGTTATGAGAAATGGTAATTGGTTAAAGTGATTTGGGTTAGGTTTGGGATTAAATTGTATCATGGTAGTTGATGTTGTTATTTTGATAATGGTTAAGAAGGTTTGGGATTAAATTGTATCATGGTAGTTGATGTTGTTATTTTGATAATGGTTAAGAAGTTTTATGTATTTGTTGTATTATTTTTAATTTATGAGAATTAACAATTTGTTAAAGTGATTTGGGTTAGATTTGTGATCAAATTAATTGGTTGCCATTAAGTTAGATATACTAATAACAATAATATATTCAATAATCAGCAAGTTAAATATATAAATAATCTATAACTTAGAAAGGGTCAAGACATCTTGAAACTTGAGTAGGGCCTCTATCCCAGGGGTATATACCCTTCTAGTCTTATCATAACGGGCCAAAGTCTCATCGAAGATTTGAACCTAGGATAGGAGAGTGCAAGACCTACCTCCCAACCATCTCATCAAACCACCTAAACTCGTGTTGTATAAATCATATCAAATCATGTTAAGTTTGATGTGGTGTATTTATGTTAATATCTGGATTATCAGAGGTAGGTTACATATCATGAATAGAGGGTTGTTTGCTCATTTTCTAGCCTATTCATTTAAATCTAGATAGCCTCAATGACTTGAGAAAAGGCCATGCCATAACACTGACAAGTTATTCATAAGAAAAAGAAGTGTTATTATAGTTGTATTTTGCCACCTACATATTAAGTTTTCAATGTTTTTTTTCATGATTTTGAGATAGAAAAACCTCCAAAATGTCAACAAGGTAATGACAGATAGGATCCTACTATTTTTTACACAAAATTGGATAATGATGAACATGGACCCATTTCCAAGTACCACAATGATCCCACACCATATGCAAAGTTGGTATTGACATCAACTTGATTTATGACTATTGTCATATGTGCATATTATTGTGTGTGTTAAAATGCTAAACATTAAGCCATTTTTCTCTAAATTACGATTTTGTTTAGTTTATTTGAACAATTTTAATTGTGAGGTTGATTTAATTTAGAAAATTTTGTTTTAGTTTTTTAAACAATTTTATTTATGAACTAATTTAACTTTATCTTAATTAATTATCAATTCCCATTGATTACTTTTCTTTTTATAACAAGAGTAGTTATATTTTGATATTAAAAGGGTGTTGTGGCAGTACAACAAAATATTATAAAAATGGCTTTCAAAAACTATTGCATTTTTATAAAAGTGCATGAATAAATGAAAATCACTACTTATCTTCTACATATTTCTAGTTGTTCTACGTAAGAAACTATTCATCCTACTTTAGTACTATCTTACATATTGATTTACTAATAAAATAGCTTTGCAATACATAGAAACCCGAGAAAAATAGAATAATGTGTGCCCACTAAGGGGTTTCTCCCTTACTCCCGATAATACTGAGTCAATGGAAGCATTTGGAGGCTAGCCCTGGTTGGAACTTGAATTCTTGGCTAAATCTTTCACCAATTTGAATAGAAGTTCATTGCATCTAATTCTTCAATTTTTTTCTTTGAGCTACTATGATCATTGTCAATTCAAGCTCCCTAACCTTCTGAGCTTCACACTGAAGCAAGGTGTGAGTGATGATGTTGGTTTGAACTTGGGATTCAATTTTAGCCTATCCCTCTACCATTGCTTTCTATTCTTTTAGCCTCTAAACATATGCTTCCACTACCATTTAAGTGTCCTTAGACGTTTCGACACCTGCGAAGGTTGCATCGAACCTCAAAGACCTCATGCACTACATACCTTTTAAAATGACAGTGGTAGCTCATCATTATATTTCCCACCTAGTCCATGGAATTTTGAGGTCACTCCCAAACGAGAAATATCTCTCCAATCCCAATACCTTCAACTATATCCCCTATCACATTCACCCATAGAGTCAAAAGAAATGAAAACACCAACACCACAAATAAACACAGAAACTAGTTCCATGGAAGCTTAAGGGGAAGAATGCCAACTGGAACAAGTCATCAACCTCCCTCTTCCTTCCTTTCTTTGCTAAATAAATCCACAGATGCAACCATCCTAGACTTAATCCCACACCACTTGCTCCATATTCTCTCTGTGGGCATATTAAAATTCCTTGTTGTCAATATTAAATACTAGAGTATGTCTCCCCTCCATGGGTTTTATACCTGTCTCTTCACTTTGTTGTCACCGTGCCACTTGTCCTTGCTCATAATGTGGCAAGGTGAGTGCCCCTTGAGGTTGTAAGTCATAGACTATGTATAAGTTCAAGTTCCCCCTCTTTATTTCTTAAAACACCTATACCGAGTCTCACTGTTTCGTTGGCCTTTGCATTTGCACCAATATTAAAGTGCCTTAGCGCCTGAAAAAAATCAATGTCTTTGAAGCCTCCCACTAGAGTCCTTACTCTATGAATTAGACATCACAACCTATTATTTAACTTGTTTATTTGAATAACGTGTCAATCGGATGATATTGTTGAATCCTTTATAATTGTCACCCTTGATATCCCTTTCTTCATCCACAACAAAATTCTTTAACACAAAGCTAATAATGCCACCTCATTGTTCCTAACCCATATAAAGCTATCTTCCTCTTTTTCTTGAAAAAAAATCACCTACCTCACATCTCAATATCACATTTTATATAAATAAAATATAAATAAATATTATTTATATTGTTTCTTCCTTAAGGATGAGATAAGCGAAGTATTCACCTAAGAAGTTAGGTAAAAAAACATGATATGTAATTTTATATAAACAATAATTATACGACCTTACTAAAAACATGCATTGAAATCCAAACACATATATAAATAGTAAACACCTACAAATATCCTAGTGCTTGTTTGTTTGAGTATTTTAATGATTCAAAGAGATTTGAGTATTTTAATGATTCAAAGAGATAAATTATAACTAGTACAACGAGTTGAGGCTTTCATCCACTAAAATTTAGATTTATGATGTGTTTCAACCTCTTGCAAAATTAAAGTCAATAAAATGTTCATATTGTTAAAGACTTCTCATCAGTGTACCGGAAGTAACATACCACTGGTGCAAAAGTTGTTAAAAAAAACAAATAATCCAAATCTTCCCTTGAGACCTCCCCACTCTATCAAACATGTTCCAGCCCACTAGGTAGTCATACTCCAACATGAGTATCATGATTATCATTGGAAATCTAGGAGGAGGTGGACATATGGGCATCATGTAATGATGGTGTTGGGTCATTGTTGCAAGATTCAAGTAGGCACTTCCCTACAAAGGACCACTTGCCCAACCCCTTCAGCTCCCTTATCCTAATGACGTGTCTTCTTTGATACAGGGTACACATAAGGACAAAATATTAAAAACTCTCATGCTCCAATGTTGTGGATATGCCACAATGAGATGATGGTTCCTAGAATTTTGGCTCATGCTAAAGAAGGTGATTGGCTGATGCTAAGGAAGGTGAATGGTGATAAAGAGATGACTTGATGGTAAAAACACATTACATCATGATGATGAAGGAAAGGTGAATAGAAAAAACAACAACTTTTCAATGAAGGTGAATGGTGATAAAGAGATGACATTGAATGGTAAAAACACGTTACATCACAAAGAGGATGAATGAAAGGTGAACGAGGAAAAAAAATAACTTTTGAAGGAAGGTGAATGGTAATAAAGAAATGACATTGAAGAGTGAAAATACATTACATCATAAAGAGGATGAATGAAGGGTGAATAAAGAAAAAACAACTTTTTGATGTGAATGGTGATAAAGAAATGATATTGAATGGTAAAAACACATTACATCATAAGAGGATGAAGGAAAGATGAATGATAAAAATTTATTAGTGAGAAAAAAAATGAGTATAAGGTATGTTGAAAATTGTATTATTGGATTTTTAAATAAATATGAAAATTTGAATTGATTTCAAATATAATATTGCTTTTAATTTTAATTGTATTGTGTTTTGAGTATTTGAAAAATATGATTTTAATGATAAGAGAATTGAATTTAAGTTTATTGTATATAATTTTTTATATATTTTTAGTAATTATAATATTTTTAATTCATTAATTCTAATGAGTACATTAAGAAAGAAAAGTACATATTTGTACGAATCTGGTTGAAGGATAAATGAAACGTGGATGGTAAAAATTCTTTTAATGAGAAGGAAGATAAGAAGAGAAAAACGTGAACCGTCAAAATTTATTGGTAAGAAGGAAGATCAATGAAATAAAATATATTTTTATGTAAATGTTCAAAAAATATATTTAGTGAATGTTTTTAAAAAAATATAGTGAATGGTAATTTTTTTTTAAAATTCTCATTATTAGGAAAGAGGATGTTAGAATATTAATGATAAAAGTTTATTCATTTATTGTTGAAAGATATGTTTAAATATGAATGGTAAAACTTTTTTAATTTATGTATTTTGTATAATAGTTTTGAAAAAAATGAATAATAAGAAGTTAAAAATTTGTTAGTTTAAAAGTCTTTTTTGGTTTGTTACTTGTTTGTTATTATTATTTTGAAACTGTTATGATTGTTTAGGATTAGCTTGTGGTTTAAGAAATTGGAAACTCTTTGTGATTAGTTTTGTGGTTTAAGAAGTCGAAATCGAAAATTAAGAATCACTACACCAATCTTTAATATGGCTGGATTATTTTGAGATTTAATTAGTTTAAAAGAAAATTAATAAAAATATGATAATAATAATAATTTATTATTAAATTTTAAATTTTAAATTAAGAAAATAGTCACATCGATCTTTAACATGACTGGATTTTTAATCCTTAATATCACTGGATTTTTTTTGAGTGTTTATTCTTGATCTTTGACCACTTTATATAACAAAACCCTCTAAATTCAATCACTGTTGAAATTGGAATATTCTAAAAAAAATTAATAAAAAAAATAAAAAATAATAATTTATTATTAATTTTTAATTTTTAAATAGGAAAAATATCTAAAAATCCTATTAAAAATAAAAATATAAAAGAGAGATGAAATTAGATAAGAAAGTGAATGGTAAAATTAATTAAAAATAATATATCGAAATGTTGCCTTGTTGTGTAGAATCTTAGCTCAAGGGTTTTGTAAAATAGAAGTCTGAGAAATTTACAAGCCCATGGTCACTCAGCCCAATGCACTGACCTACAAGCCCGTGGTCACTTGGCCCTAAGAACTGAAGCCAACCAACCCTTGGTCACATGGAAACCTGACCTAAAAAACCGCCAAGTAAGGAACTAGTAGACGATTGAATGTGGATGCGATGTCGTACAGTATCCATAGCATAGGCAGGACCAGCTACACACAGGAATCAAAGGCATTTGAGGCATTCAAAGATTCAAAGAGGACTGGATTGAATTGATGATATAATTGCAGGAATATGTAGTGGAGGTGATGATGAGAGACCCATGCATTTCACATTCATTCATATTTATATTCTTCTTCATCATCATCAACTTCCACTCTTCCTGCTGCCATTCATGCAATGATTGCGAATCTTTTCACATCATCACACCGGAGATACTCTTTCCCACATGAAAGTCTGTGTTGTTGTTGATGTTCAAAAAAACCCTCAAAACCTTTAAATGCCAATTTCCACTCACCAATAATAATGGCGATACCAGTATGACGCAATGGTGAGGCTGTATACCTACTCGCATTCGCCTTATTTATACACGCCTGCAGTTTCCGTTTCTCATCTCAGCTGCCCAATTTCTCATTACCTGGAATTTTAAAAAATATTGCGGAGGGCGAGGGTTTATCAGGGGTTTAGTTCTGCCCTTTAAGATGCCGTTAGATAACATTTGGACAGTCTCGAGTTCGAGTCGCCGAAGACCCGCGCAAAGGCTTTGGTTTGGCCGGGAGCAGGTTGTTTTGGGCCAATTTCTCCAGCGGCGTTCGTTCTCCATTAAGCAACGTATTAAAAGGCGTCCGATTTTGTACTCTTTGGCTCCTAGGGCGGCCAAAGCGTGGCTTGCGTTCAGAAGAAGGTAATCTTCTGTCAAGGTTCTGTGTATTTTATATAATTTTGGGACATGGAGGGATTTCCCCTGGCTTTTCCCTAATTTCTTTGTTAGCGGCTTTTTGTTCTTGATGTGATTTGAACGGTTGACCACCTCCTGAAAAATAATCTCCTCTTCATAAGGTGTCTTTGTGCTTTGTGGGTTCTCATCCTTGTGATTGTTTTCTTTGCGATGCCTTCTTAGTTGCAAGTTTCATGAAAAACAAAGTGGGGTTCCATGGGAAAAGATTCTGGCAGAAAGCTGGGGTTAATTCTTGTCTTCTTACAGAAAATAAAATAAACTGCATACTTTTTTTCCTTGATTTCTTCATTTTATAGTCTAGTGCGACCACGTTTGGCGTATTGGACCAGAGTGCAATAAGTTTAACGGTGCCATTCTTTGATGTAGGGTTGTTGTAACTAGGTTCTCTTATTTAATGAAATTCTCTGTTGCAAGCAGTTGCTGTGGTATAAGGTGGTTGTTGGCTAGTTTGTGGTTGATGTGAGTAGTTTTGTAAACTTGGAATCAGCGGAGTGGTTTCTTTGTCATCAGTGCTTTTATTGCATTGTCTGCAAACCGTTTCTGTTGAAATTGAGCAGGCTAGAAATTGAAACCATGACCTGCTCGACCAATGATCTACACGCCCTTTCGATTATGGGCATCTTTATCGGATTGATGTCAATGTGTGAATTGGTACCTCTAACATTCCACTGGCTTAATGCCAAATGTTGTAGTAGCACATAGGCAACTTTTGCAGTGACGTTTTGGGGGAGTAGTTCAAGTTTTGCTGATGTTCACCGTCTTCTGCTAGCTAAAAGCGTGTTCTAGGTATGGTGACCTCAAGGTTGAGTTGATTTTCTTTTTGTAATAACTTTTCCTTTTCCAGAGAGGACTTGAGTTTTGATGAAATGCATCGGCTGTAGTTGGAGCTATGAAAATGGCAAAGATCAAGGTGTGGGTTTTGGGCAGAGTTCTTTGCATGTTTAATGATCTGCATGTGCCTCTCGTTAGAGTTTCTTCTTGAGTACTTATTTCAGTTGGTGGAGCTCAGAGTTCGTAACACTCTCCAGCTTATTTCAAAATTCATTTTCTATTTTCATGCAGCATCGCCCCACAATTTCCATAGTGGAATGGATGTGGAGACTAGTTACCTTTTCTACAGATTAATCCTGGTTCAATTATACAAGGACCCTTCCTAGCAGCATGCTCTGTATCGGGTGCCAAATTTTACATTTCTGGTATTGAAATTCAACTCAAGAATATGTGGCAAGATGGTCATATGTTTACTGTGTTTTTTATTTTTCAGTTTTGGTCTGCCAATCATGTACCCGAGTTTTTTCTCCCTTTTTTTTTAACAAAATAAGATGAGGCATCCAATCTGTGTTCAGTACTTTACACTTGCAATGAGTAACTTCCACAGGACGTGAAGTGAATTTCACTGTTATTTTGACAAGTTAAAAATCCTACCCTATGTTCTAGCCAAAATAAGTTACTCCTGGGGCTCTCCTGTAGAGTTTCAGCAATAGTGTGACTTATAAACCTAATTTTGAATTACTGAAAATTTCTGTGTCTGCAGGAAATTGCCCTGTTAGTGTTTAATTCATTCTTTCATCTTTCCCCAAAGGGTGTTCTTTTATTTTCTATTTTTCAGTACTAAGCAGTTTTACTCAGGAGTGAAACTGACATTCATTTTTGTTGACACAAGGCAGGGTAATGACTTCCTCTATGACAATCTCAAATACTCTCAAAGATTGCCTATGGCCATCTTTCTCAATCCATTAAGTGAATCACAAAATTAGTGGGATAGATGGCAAAGCGAACACTGATACTGAACTCTAAAGTTTGTGGGAACTCCTGCAGATTTATTTTCATTCAAAGTTTTTAGCTTTGTTCAATCACAATGCATCCAAATCTTACAGTCAGTTAGAGTTATTGAAGGAAGAAAGGAACTTATATTCTTGTGGTACCAAGGAATGGAAAATGATAAAGTGTCTCTAAGGTAACTATGCATCTGAGTCAAAATTTTGATAACAGAGTGACAGGCAACAGATCTAACACACTGTGATTAGTGAAATTTATAATGACAGTGTACACGAAACTATATTTATGATGTTGTTTAACATTCATATCAAAATTTATTGACAATACTCAATCAGGTTCACTTTTCTAGTCTTCTGTGGAGTTTCAAGGAAATAAATGGGCTTCCCTTTTATGGATATTAATTATCGAGGATGATTCATTGTCTTCATTAATGTTTATAGGCATAAAATGACTTCAAGAACACTTGCAACATGGTATTATGTGAAGTGGTTCAATGATATTGTGATAGAACAATCAATGGAAGTGATCTTTATAACATCTGATTATCTTAAAAAATTTACTCAATTTAATATGTCAATATTCACAGGTCGAAGAGGAAGATAGACAAAGAGGCTTCTCGCATTGAGAGGTTAAATTTACAGCTTTTTCAACGGAATCAGTGCATCGTAGAAGAAAATGAAAGACTGAGGAAACAGGCTTTACTACTAACTGAGGAGAATCAACTTCTACAGCAGAAGCTGCAAGAGCAACTTAGGTGTCCAGACAAAGTCTTGGGAGCCTAATGAGTAGTTACTATTGTTTCTTGGAATCTTGGATTTCTGTACACTGTATATCATGAGAGCAACGTGGATAAATGATGTACAGTTGAGAAATCAATTTTGTTAGAGTATGATGTTAGATGGGTACATGTTGAAATATTTGCTGGGATATTCATAATTATAAGCAATCAAACTTCCCTCATATTAAGTGGTATTCTAATTTTTGAATTGGGCCATAACTTATACAGTCAGATATGTTCTCAAGTTTCTTTCCTTCTTGTGATTACATGGTGCATTTATTGGGTTCTGCTTAGCCTATATCACTTATTGTTTTTTGTTAATATGTGCCTAAATTGCATGGCACACATTTTGGTTTTTGTACCTGCACCTAGAAATTGAAATTTATCCCCAAGTATTTTCCATGTCTGCACTACTGTAATGATTATGCAGTAATCCATGTACTTGATATAATTTGGTTTTGATTGTGGATCTTTCGCTTAAACTTGGTTGCTTTACTGTAACTGTTATTTTGATCTTGATTTGTCCGTCACCTCATTCTGGTCAAATGGCCATCAAGTTGATGGCTGTTGGAGAGCAATAAAGTTTGCATAAATTGTGATGTTGAAGCAGTACATGAGTAAAGCAGAAAGGGGAGGGATTTAGCACAATTTTAGTTGTGAAGAAAAAGAAACAGTACAAGTGAGAGCCCCTTGAGACTGCCAAAGATCAGCCCTATTTCTTAGGAGGTCAGCAATCATAGTGCTGCCCTAAGGTGAGCATGTTTAAATGCCAAGTTTCATTAAAACATGTTGAACTAACTCCCCAAAAATTCTATAGATGTTGTATTTGGATCGGTGATATGTCTTTATATTTGATACAGGAGATATTGCAATCTCCACCCTTCAACATACTTGCCGTAGACTTATTCATTGGCACTTGAAAGTCTTGATTAGAAGGCCCAAGTTTTAGTAGTACTAAATTCATACATCATTGGGACCTTGCAAAACATTCGATCCATTGCAATTTATATATTGACTTGAACAACATAACGGGCTCTAATACCAGTTTTCATGTACCGCATATTAGCACTACTTTCTATTGCTTTTCTAGTGTCAGTGTGCTTAATTCTGCGTTTCATGTTAAAGTTCTTGAATGAATCCTAAACAAGTCTTTTATCTTAGACAATTTCTTTTATTTTTATAATACATCAATGGATATTACAATCAGAGCAAATTTCATGTCTACACATCAAGTGAGGGACCTTTAGGCCATATCATCATTGCATCTGCATATTTAAGCTTGGATTCTGTTTAATACACCGTGTGTGAATGGGTTTGTATATTTGGACACATATTTAAGCAGAAAAAAATTAACGTGTTCATTAGTTGAGTAACATTTTGGTTATGCTGAAAAATAAATATTATCATCACCTATTTTTTTGTGGAGTCTCCTTTCAAGATGATTTGAATAGGAAGAATTCTGCTTGTTCATTTTGCTATTATTGATGAGTATGAATTGGATATTACCTTTTCTCAAAGGATATATGCCAATGGTTTTAGTTACTGCTATGTACGTGTCATCATTTTTCTAAAGTGGAGAGGGCTTGCAAGTGTATGCCATTGTTATTAAGAGAGATCCCTACCTGAACAGTTTGTCCTGGCATATCTGTTGGATGGTGTATATTGGAAATGCATGGAGCCCAACTCACTGATATGCACTTTGGCATATGCTGACAGCACATTTTCCATGCTTTCCATCCACCATTGGCTTGATTCTTGTGTCAATCCTGTATCTTTCTAGTGACAATTTGTCACAGTGCTTGTTTAATGTTTTTCTCACAGTTCCTTCGACATAGTGTTTCTTCATTATTTGTCTATAGACCACATAGTTTATTTTCTTTTCACATATTCTTTCTTCATTTTTCGTCTATAGACAACATAGTTGATCACAACGGTTTGTGCATTAGTCTTTCTTCATTGTTCGTCTATAGGCCACAGTTTATCACAACGGTTTGTGCATTAGAATATGCCAGCCTTTTTTTAATTGAGAAGCATGAATTGGACATACCTTTTCTCAAAGGATAAATACCAATGGTTTTAGTTACTTCTACGTACGTATCATGAATTTTATAGAGTGAGAGGGCTTGCATGTAGTGTATGCCTTGGTTATTAGGAGAGATCCCTGCCCGAACAGGTTTTACTAGCAATATCTGTTGGATGGTGTGCATAGGAAATGCATGGTTAACATAGTGCATGGAACTCAACTCCTTAATATGCACTATTGCATGCTGGCAGCACATTTTCCGTGCTTACCATCTACCATAGGCTTGATTCTTGCTTCAATCTTGTATTTTTCGAAATGACAAGTTTTTTTTTCACAGTTCCTTCCACAAGTCTCTTTTCATTGTTTGTCTATAGACCACATAGTTTACAGTTTATTTACTTACAGTCTTTCTTCATTGTTCGTCTGTAGACTACAGTTTATCACAACGGTTTGTGCATTATAATGTGCCAACTTGTTTACCTTTTTTCCTTGCTTTTGCTTATTCCTTCTTGATGTGCTTTCATAATTCAAATTGTTTACCCTTTTTTCTTGCTTTTGTTTATTCCTTCTTGATATGCTTTTCGCTTTTGCTTATTCCTTTTTGATATGCTTTCATACTTCAGTGAATTTGAAGTAAATTATTATTCAAATTTTACAAATTTAATTTGATGTTATTTGGATTTGGTTGAGGGTTTGCTCAGTTTACCCTTTTTTCTTGCTTTTGTTTATTCCTCCTTGATATGCTTTTTCGCTTTTGCTTATTCCTTTTTATATGCTTTTATATTTCAGTGAATTTGAAGTAAATTATTATTCAAAATTTACAAATTTAATTGGATGTTATCCATGTTTTAAACTTTGGATTTGGTTAAGGGTTTGCTCAAATTTGATTTGGAACCAGATTGAAATTGTGACGGTTTGAATTTTATAATTCAATTTATTAAAAATTATAAATATTAAAATTTTAATGAAATTTTCTTTGTTTTGTTTATTTCTCCTTGATATGCTTTTCACTTTTGCTTATTCCTTCTTATATGCTTTTCGCTTTTGCTGCTTATTCCTTTTTGATATGCTTTCATACTTCAGTGAATTTAAAGTAAATTATTATTCAAATTTTACTTATTTAATTTGATGTTTTCTATGTTTTAAACTTTGGATTTGGTTTTGGGTTTGCTCCAATTTGTTTTGGATTAAAATTGGAATTGTGAAGGTTTGAATTTTATAACAATTTATTAAAAATTAAAAATATTAAAATTTTAATGAAAAAAATATTTTTTAGAATTTCCAAATCATGATTCAAAACCATTAAAAGCAAAATATGCGAATCTTGAGATTGAATGTATTGAAATGACACCAATTGCAATACATTTAAAAACCAAATACATAATTAATGATATTTTAAATGGATATTAACATTAAAAAAACATGCTACAAACTATTAACCTACTACATATCTGCATTGATCAATCATCAAATTAATTACAATTGTTGGAAATGGGATCCTTGACATGAGCTACATGACTCTTTTGGACCGGAGTCCTTGGACTCCTTGTGGACATCTACAATTGCATTAGTAGTACTTGTTGAAACATCATTAATGCTTTCCATGCTTGGCCCTACTAGTGGATCTAAATTTAAATCAATCCACTCCAAGTCATCCATATCAAAATCAAACTTTGTTGAGTCTCCTCTACCCATTCTAAAGTTGGATCAATTTCGTCCAACATAGTGGGACCATAATTAGGTCTTTTGTTCAATAAATGATTGTGCCTTAGCTAGAGGTTGCACTGCATGAAAACGAGATCATGTAACTATTTTTGTTTCAAACTATTCGTCTTTTATCATGTGAATGCTCAAACAAAGACTGATTGCATTCACACCCATAAGTGCTACAAGTTTGACTTAGAACTCGAATTGCAAACTTGACATAGTTACCAACCTAATGAGAACTATAGTGCTACAAACCCATATTGTTGTGTCAAAAATCACTAAAATCAATCCTTGAATCTCTTTGTTTTCGAGGTTAAAATTACAATATTTTGTAACCATAGGCTGACAAAAGTTTTAAAATCAACTCTTGAATTGAAAAGTGGTTCTATTACAACTTATTTAAAACCATTACTTTAACAACCATTGTTGTTGCATTTGAGGAAAAAAAACTAGTATTGTCGCAACCAAAATCTTAAAATCAACCATCAAATCGAAAAATGGTGTTACAAATAGTATCATTTTGTATTTTTGGGAAATAAAATTACAACTTAATTAAAAACATGGTCTTAACAACTAATATTATTGTGACCAAAATCTTAAAATCAATCGACAAATCTAAAAAATGGGTTGGTAGTAGTGTTTTTTTTTTTTTATGAATATAATGTTATATATGTTCATTAAATTTGTTAATTTTAAATTGCAATATTGTTGAAACCATG
>SNQJ01S0038749.1:8608-32717 GCA_010110895.2 Picea sitchensis
CCTGATCTTTTCATGATCTTGCATATCGCTGTTCCTTAGATGGAGATTCTCGTCACTCCAAGTCACGATAGGTGAGACTCCGAGATGGAGCTCAGATCAACGGTCCTCGTTCTTGGTGATCTGATGGTCCTGATCTTTTTGTGATCTCACATCTCGCTGATCCTTAGATGGAGATTCTCGTCACTCCAAGTCGCGATAGGCGAAGCTCTGAGATGGAGCTCAGATTGACGATCCAGAATCCTTGGTGATCTGATGGTCCAGATCTTATCATGAGTTTGCATCTCACGATTCCTGTGATGGAGGTTCTCATCACTCCAAGTCATGATAGGCGAAGCTCCGAGATGGATCTCAGATCGACGGTCCAGAATCCTTAGTGATCTGATGGTCAAGATCTTTTCATGATCTCGCATATCGCGAGTTTGAACCTCTTTCCTTTGGATTTCACGACTTGCAAAACTCCGAAATGGAGTGTTTGTGGTCCTCTGATCTTTCGTCACGCGTCCTCTTGATCAACGGTCCACGACTATCCCTGATGGACGACCAAGATTCCTTCACAGTTTTGGAGAGTTGGATGACTCTTGGACTTATCCACCTTGTAGCTTCACCATATCTAACGGCTATTGAGCCTTCATAGATACCCCAGATCCTATGGCCCAGATCTTCTCGCGATTTCGCCACTTCGTGATTTCGTCCACCTTCGCGATTTTGCTGCTTCGCGATTTCGTCCACCTTGCGATTTCGTCACTTCGCGATTTTGCCACTTCGCGATTTCGCCACTTCGGTGGTGAAGTGTTTCGACACTTCAACTCCCGATATCCAAAGTTCTAAAATGGATTTTACTCTTCCATTATCACTGCGCTGCTGATCATGATGATCTTTTCCATCACTGTTCTTGCCATCAATGACAAGCTTACTCCCAACTGTAAACCTTCCAACACTATTCAGCTTCAGAAAATTACAATTGAGTTCAGAACAACTAGAATTGCGCCCTTGCACTTCTGCCAACATTAATACATTTGGAACTTCTCATACTTATACAATTCAAGTTCCTTTAGTTAGAAGCTGATTACAATAGCTGAACTGAAATGTTTCAGCTTCTAAAACTGATTATAATGATTACAAATGACAGTTTTGGTATGGGAATAAACTATAATGATTAACATGAAAACGTTTTATGATCCAACTGCAGATTCCTCTGATGCTTCATCTCCTTCCTCTGCTACATTCTCTTTGAATATCACTTGCACTCTTTCAAATCTAATTTCATTTATCCATATTCTCCTTAAATATTTGGGAATAATATATTTGAATAAAAATAATTCACAAATATTTTTTATCATGTAGACTTAAATTTCCATATTTTAATTCATGCCCGTGGTTTTTAAAAATGATTTATTTCTTACTTCCCGTGGTTTTGAAAACCATGTCTTGTTTTTCCCAATTTACCATTTCAATGAAAACCATGTCTTGTTTTTTCCAATTTTCCATTTCACTGTGAAAACCATTTACTGGTTTGTTTTCCATGGTTTTGAAAACCATGTCTTTTCTACCATCTTTGGTAAAATATTTTTAATCCTCCTCTTTTACTTCTGTAAAACCTTTGGATAAAAAATTATCCAAATCTTCCTTTCACATGCATGTTGCCATTTAAAAACATTTATTTCCCTGCTGTAAAATTCAATTTTCACCTTTGTGAAACTCTTTCACTAGGAGGAAACATTTATCATAAAAACTTCATAGTTCAGCCTTAGGGCACTCATATTCATAAAATAATTTTATTTTCTTGTGGGGAATAGGGAATTCTATAAATTTAAAGTAAGGAAATTTCAGAGCTTGTGGAGAGTGGTTTTAGCCCACACCACTCCATCTCCGAAAATGCACCAAGTAAGAACACGTATCCAATCACCAAAACAATGGTTTGGATTTCGGGACCACTTCAAGAAAATAAATCTCGATCACTTTCAACTCTCGAAATGCATGTGTGCCCTCCATCCACCCTTTGATTTTTTCACTTATTTTGAGATTCATGCCCATGATTTGACGTGCGGTCATGAATTAAATATCTAGTTAAATATTAATATTTGACGTATTTGAAGACCCAGAAAAAATGATATCTCTCCAAGTAATGACATTTCAAATTCATTCTGCATATCCTTTGCAAATTTATGGCTTAACTTGTTATCATCACTTCCAAAAATAATATCATCAACATAAACTTCAATTAATAAAATACTATCTTGAGTTACCTTGATGTAGAGGTTGTTGTCTTCACTTCCTTTTCTGAACCCTTCCTGTTGTAGATATTTATCTAGTCTAGAGTACCATGCTCTAGGATCCTGTTTTATACCATACAAGGCCTTCTTCAATTTGCACACGTAATCTGCATTCTATGAAAACTGAAATCCTTCTGGTTGTTCGATGTAGACTTCTTCTTCTTCGTAAAGTTGTTCCATTGATTCATTTCTTCTTCCTTTAATTCTTGTCCACCTATTTCATCAATTATTACATTGATTCTTTCCACAATTTTTTTTAACCTCAGATTGTAACACTTGTATGCTTTCCTTGTACTTGAGTAACCAACAAGTACTCCTTTGTCCACACGTGAGTCAAACTTTCCCATTCTGCCATCTTCTCTTTTGATGTAGTATTTTATTCCAAATACTCTGAAGTGATTCACATTTGATGGTCTTCCTTTCTATATCTCATAGGAAGTTTTGTCATTGTTGTTTCCGAGCATTACTCTATTTTGAATGCGAACTATTGTATGCACTGCATGTATCCAAAAAATATCTGTCAATTTTGAATCCATTAGCATTGTTCAAGCCATTTACTGTGTAATTATCATCCATTATGATAATATTCCTTTGTCTCTGAACCACTCTCTGAACCAATCTATGAATCCATGCTCTCGTCCACTGTCATATATATGTCCAAACCTGCTAAGTGTTCTTATGAATCCATCTTTGTCCATACTATCCAAGTCTCTACTGCACACTATCCATAATGTTGACCCATTTATCACTGTACTATCATGAAGTATTCTCTACTACAACTGATTATACTTCTCCTAACTGACTTCTCTAGATCTGTCTATTCAAACTCTGCAAGCTGCTCGAAGGATGGTTTTTGGTTTGTCATAGCTATTAGATAGACTCCCCCTGTCTAATATACATGTTACCTAGGAGTCTCTAAGCCATATGGCCCAGAACAATTCCTTCTCTGATGTGTATTCATCATCATCTTCATTGGTAGATTCATCATCTCTCTGAGCTTTGACTTCTTTCTTTCTGTCCTTGGATTCATCTTTCACTACAATTCCTGAAAGTACAATCTCTTGAACCTATTCCTTATTTACCTGTCCTTCTTTTCTTTCAGTTGTTTTCCAAACCTTTATGTATCTGACATCTTTCTTTTTCTCTGTAGAATTTTCTTCATCTCGTTTTATTGCCAATCTTGTGATCTCTGGGACCTAGTCTTTGTTCACCCATTCTTCATGTTTTCTTATCCATACTTTCTTACATATGATATCAATGTTCTCTTTCATGGAAGTATCGATCATGCTTCTAAAATAACTAGCTATGTGTCCATAGTTATGAGATTTGCAACATTCAATGTTACATGGGGCCACATAGGCATTTCTTGCTTGAACATTTCTTTTATAATCCATGCAATCTGCAACCTTATGTCCAAAGTTAGTACAATAAAAACAATGACCATACAATAAATTTGCATACCTGGGAGTGAATGATCTTCTTTGTGGCATAGTACTTCCAAATTTTTTCCTTGACTGATCATGATCATGATTGAAGATTCTTTGTGGCTTGAACATGGATGGTATTCTTGAATATGTATCTTCAATAGTTTTCTTAGATTCCGTCTGACCATGATTCCTTCCTTTGAGTACTTCTGCATTAGTCTTTCTATTTTCTTCATTCTTTTCTAGCAACCTAGAGTGCTTCTCTTCATTCTCTATAACTGATGTGGATTTTTATGTCTCTTCAACGTTCTTGTTGAGCTTGATGATTTTACTTCTCAATGTGACAACTTCTTCTTCAAGCTTCTCAACCTCTTCTTCTTTTTTCATTATCCGAGAATTCATGAATTCTTCTGTTCTTTTCACTTCTTCAAGCTGAATTTTTAATGTGATTATTTTTTCCTCAAGTCCTTTCTCTTTTTGACCAAACTTTGCCTCAAGCTGGTTTAGATCATTAATTCTTTCCTTAAGATGATCTATCAATATCTTCTCTCTCATTTCTGTTTCTTCCTTCTATGCTTCTATGTTGGCTTCCAAATATTTCTTTTGATATTCAATATTTTCTTTGATCTTTCTTGCTTCTTATAGCCGAGTTCTTAAGTTCTCGATGATCTGTTGGGATTCTTAAAAAATGTGAACACTTTCCTTTTGTTTCATCAATTATTTTTGGAGTGACTTGTTTTATTCTCTTAATTAATCTAAAGCACTAATCAATTCCGATTCATAATTGTCTTCCTTTTCAATTGGTTTTTCTGTCTCATTTCCTTTATGGCATTCTATTTCAATATGTCCACGTTTTTCACAATTAAAGAAAAAAAATACCTCTGGTGATTATGTACTCTTCATATTTTAAATTTGTTTGACATGGTGAACATAATTCTTCTTGATCTGAATCTACATATTCTTTGGCATTTTCTGAATCTACGATGGGTGAAGAATATATGTCATGTAACTTATTCCAAAGTTCTTTGGTTGATGAACATTTACCAACATTTTCTCTTACTGGATTAGGTAATCTTTCCTAGATGAAATCCATTGCTATTTTTTATTCTTATTAAATTCCTTCTTAGTTGCATTCTTTTCCCTTTTTGAACTTGCATATCCTATAACAACTGATAGCCAAATATAATGTCCCTGTTCTTGTAAAAACACTTTCTTCCTTCTTCTCCACATCTCATACTTAAAACCATTCTGACCATTAAACATTGTTACTGCATTCTCATAATAATCCATAATCTCCTTCCAGTGGTTAAACTGTTTCTTGAAGGAATCGGCTTTGATACCAATTGTTTGATTATGAGAGGGGGGGTGAATCACTAATAGAGCAATTTAATCCTTGTTCACCAAAAATGCAAGTGTTATATCAATGTAGCATTATCATCCAATAGTTGCACAGTAAATAAACCATGAAAAAATGATCAATCACACACATACACAGTAGACCAGTGTTTTACGTGGAAACCCAAAGCGGGATAAAACCACATAATTTTTTTTATTATATGTCTTTAAGAATTACATTCAATGGAAGCACTAACTTCCTTTGTTTTCCAGCTGCAACTGGAAGGAGGCTCCAACCCCCTAGTTTCTCAAGCTACAAAATGAGGGAAGCTCCAACTCCCCAATTATATGGCTGCAACCAAAAGGATGCTAAAACCCCCTATGTTCTCTGGCTACAACTGGAAGGTGGCTACAACCACCTGTCCCTTCCCCGTCCAACTGCCCTGGAAAATAAGTAGAATGATGGAACCACTGTCACACTATAACTGTGAGATATACTGCTGTAAACCTGTACCAATCAACCTGCACCAAACAACCTGTACCAATAACCTGTGCCAACATGTACCATACATCAACCTGTACCATAAACAAATGCATCAACCATGCACCAAACCTGTACAAATAACCTGCCACAACAACCTGTCCAAAAAACGTATCACAACAACCTATCTCATCAATCTCATCAACCAAATCAGATCTACTCACCAAGACAACTCTCAACCATATGCACAATATCACCAATATGTGCATCAACCAAGCATATCACAACAACTCATAATCATCACCAAGATCAATATGTGATTCTACTAATATACCAAGACAAGTATGCTACATTATCCATAAACCATGTGTCAACAATACTACTAACAAGTACCTCCAACCATGTACTAAGTATGTACCAATCATCCATCAACTACACATCAACTATGACTCATCAAGATGTACCAACATCATCAACCATACACCTCATGTATGTGCCAACTCATCAACTACTTGTCTCAACCATGTACCCAACATGTACCTCAACCAAAATCCCTCACCAATTTCATCATCCAAATCTGATCTGATCACATATACCTCAAACACTATACCACAAGTCTGTTCCTCAAACCATGTGCTAGAACCTCACTGTTATAAAACCTCTATATGTACCAATAACTTCAGTAACACACCTCAACCAAAATCCCTCAAACATGAACAAATACTAAGCTTCAATATATCTGCCTCAGATCAAATCTATAGCAAGCCATAAACTCCCAAGAGGGCATCCAACATATTTACAAGGAAAACCCTCAACTTGATTCATAAATTCAACACTACACATATGAGAACCATACCTTTTTTTTTATTCTTGTAGCATTCTGTTGCCAAGTTTTTTCTACCATGAATCCATTGCCGTGATTTTTCTGCCGCACTTTTTCTGCTACGGTTTTTTTGCCTCACTTTTCATGCTGCGTTTTTTCTGCCACACTTTTCTTTCCGCACCTTTTCTTCCGCAGTTTTCCTACAACACTTTTTGTGCCGCACTTTTCCTGCCGTACTTTTTCTGCCGTAGTTTTCTTGTCGCACCTTTTCTGCTGCAATTTTTCTGCCACACTTTTTCTACCGCACTTTTCCTGCCGCACTTTCTCTCTATCAATAATACTTGCCTAAATAACCTTTCAAAAAAATAGATATTCAATGATATTCAAGTTTGATTTGAATGAGAGACCCTTGCCTCTTATTTATACTTTTATGTAGCTTCGTCAAGGGGTTACCTTCTAACCATCTTAACCTACTTTCCTTATTTTAGGGCTAACCCACTTCTAACCACTTGTCCACTTAGTAATTTCTCCATTGAATTTATTATTTAAATAGTTTCTTTTGTATCCATTTTGACTTATAGTACACTCATCACTTCACTTTATTATTTAAATTACCTTCTAAGCATCTTAACCCACTTTCCTTATTTTAGGGCTAACCCACTTCTAACCACTTGTCCACTTAGTAATTTCTCCATTAACTTTATTATTTTAATAATTCCTTTTGTATCCACTTTGACTTATAGTACACTCATCACTTCTCTTTATTATTTAAAAAATTTCTTCTTTGCAACCACTTTGACTACTTTGACCTTTTGGGGCTTCTAGATGACTCATGAGGTTTCTACAACTTCACATGGCCATAACTCTCTAACCGTGAGGAGTTATCTGATGTTCCACATACCATAAAAAATGGAATGACATGTACTATCCATATCAAATAGTCTTACCTTTAAATATATTAAAACTCATACTATTATACATCAAAGAAACTTGGGTCCATTACCCAAACCTTTGTGCTACCGGAATTCACTACCAGACTTTCTTCAAGGGTTGACATCAATGACAACCAACCCAATTAATCAACATAATCCACCAGGTAATTATTTCCAAGCATAATTGTAGACTAAGAATTATTTCTTAGTGTTTACGATCTTTAAGACATGGGTGTTGGTCAAGATGTTTTTTATCTTTTGAAATATGGCCTCACATTCTACTAACCATACAAACTTCATCCATTTTCTCTGCAATGAGGTAATGGGATGATCGATCTTGGAAAATAATTTGATAAAACTTCTGAAATACCCAACTAATCATATAAATGATCTCATCTCAGCTACATTCCAAGGGGCTAGTCAATCCATGATTCCCTTGATCTTTTCAAGATCTACAACCACTCCCTCCTCTGAGATCGTGAGGCCCAAATATTGGATATCCCTTTGAAAGAAGTCACACTTACTATATTTGGAATATATTTGATGATATCTTAGCACCTGTAACACTAACTGAATATTCTCTTCGTGTTCTTCCTTGGTCTTATAATATACTAGCATATCTCCAATGAACACAAGAAGAAACTCGTCCAAATATTTGTTGAGAACGTTGTTCATCATAAATGTGGTTGGTGCACTGGTAATCCAAAAAGGCACCACCACAAAATCATAGTGTCCATACCTCATTCTTAAGTTTTTCTTGTGGATGTCTTCATCCTTAATCTTAACTTGATGATATCCCGATCTCAAATCAATTTTTGAAAAGACCGTATCTTCTCTGAGATGATAAAAATATCATCAATCCTGGGAAGTGGGCACTTGTTCTTGATAGTCATCTTGTTCAACTATCGGTATTCAATACACAATTGCAAGGTACCATCCTTTTTCTTCATGAACAACGTTACTTCTCCCCACGAGGATACACTTGGCCTGATATACCCTTTATCCATCATTTCTTTTAACTGCACCTTTAACTCCACCAACTTTGGTGTATTCATTATGTTGGATACTTTTGATGTTGATACTACTCTTGGTACAATACCTATATAAAAATCAAGATCTCACTTAGGGGGAAGTCCAGGTACCTCCTTAGGGAACACATATTTAAATTCCCACAAAACCAGGTGATCCTCATTGTTCATCTCGTTACTCTTGGTTTCATTGAGTACTTGTATTGCATACAAGGGACACCCTTTTTAACTAAACTTCTTAATTTGTCATGTTGATATCTACCTCACTGATATAGTATTTTGAATTCCTTGCAACACCCTCCTGTTTCCTTCATTGTCTTCACATTCCAAGTTCTTTTCATGGAAATTCAATCTTGCTTTATGGAGAACTAACCAGTACATTCCTATCAGTACATCATATGACCCTAAAGGTAGGATGTTTAAGGTTTCTTGTGTTACCTTTCATTTAGTCCCTTTGACTAACTGAACTAACCATGATTTTTCATTCTTTTTCCTATGTAGGGAACATGCTTCAACAACTTGGGGTGAAACATAGCTAAGGTTAGAACTAGGGTCAATCAAAATAGAAATGTTTTTTGGAAATTATACCTTCCGAATCCACCATAGAATCTTGTTGGTATGCTTGTCGATTATCAAAATGCATAGATTCTCAACACACCCTTGGCCACATCGTTGACTATAGTAGCCTTATGAACATGGTAAACTCTTTTATTGTCATGTTGTTTGTAAGGGAAATCTCTCAACAAATGTTCCTCTCCACAATCCCAACATTGTAGAGGTCCTTCCTTTTGCTCCTCTACCTTCTCCCTCCCTTACTTTCTTTGTTGGCCTATTCCGACTCTAAGATGGAAAATTCTATTGGTGCATACTTTTGGTCATATGACTGAATTGAGCACCTCTCTTCGGATTCTTATATTGGGACAATTTAAATCCATTCCTATAAAATATGAGCTTGTATTTTTTCTTCCAATCCTTAAGAAGCTTTTGCCTATGCTTGTATTGKTCATAGAAACACTTGGCCTTCCTAATCRTATCCTCCAAAGTATCAGGCTCATCAAACTAAATAYTGTCATGATAGGACTGTGGTAATCCACTGAGGAAGTGTTGTATCCTTGCTTTCTCATCCTTGAGGTAAGGAACATACCTCAACAACTCCATGAATCTCTTGGCATAAGAGTCCATGGTAAGTTGTCCCAAATTATGTTCATGGAACTTCTTAATCTTACCATCATAATACTTCTTTGATAAGTATGCCTTCCTGAAATATTTATCAAACTATATCCAGGTCATCTTACTTTCCTTTAAGCCCTTAACTTCCTTAAAGTATTCTCACCATATAGAATCTCCTTCATTCAAATTGAAATGTCTATCTTTGCCTTTGTATTTTCTGAGTAATTATGCACTTGAAAATACTTCCTTAATCCTAATAGCCAAGCGTCATCCTCTTCTCCTTTATTGATTTATCCATCAAAGGTAGGCGACTTTTCCTTCTTGAATTGTTTTGTCAGATAACTCTGTGGATGTCTCTTATTTTTCTTCTTGGGAACACTTGACCTAGTGTAATTGCTGGAAAATTCCTTTGTAGTGGTCTTTCCACTAGATGACTATGTGGAATTATCTCCACTAACACTATTTCTCTTAGCATATCTATTCCTTTTCTTGGAATAACTCCTTCCCACATTACTATGAGTGAGTCCATACTTCTGGACATATGAAGGGATCTACAATTTTTCAAACTCCCGCAGTCCTGGATTGCTAGTGGTTGGACCTTGTTTCAAACTCTTTTGAATCTCAGACAGAATTTGCAACAATACTTCATTTAACTCTTCCTACTCAACATGAGCTCTCATCATCCTTTCATTGTCTACTTTCATACTCCTTAGAGTGGATACCAAATCTAAATGGTTTTTTCTGGCCCTATTACCATCATATTCTTCATCTCAAAAATGTGATGTGTCCTCCATACTGTGCTGCACCATTTACTTATGTTTCCCCTTTTAGTACATCCCACGTGCTAAAAAAAACGAAGCACTATTAGCAAATCACATTCCAAAATTAGATGCATAAGACGCTTGGCCTTGTCAAGCATCAAACTGCTTTGGAAATCCCTAACTAGGGTTCCATTTTTGTTGTCATTCATGTTCAAAAATATTGTTAGAACTCATTAACAAATTTAAATTATTCAAAAATAAAACACAAACCTTCCTCATGTAAAAATTTGAAAAAATACATTCGGCCTTGGTTACCCATTCAAACCTAGAGTTTGAACCTCACTCTAATACCACTCTATATCACACCTGACTCCCTAATCCATACTTAGGGTAGAGAGATGTCAAAATTTCTCCTTTCACTAAGAATTTGGTCTCGGGTCTACACCCTTCTCGACCTTGGTTCTGCATGGTATTCATGTGGACTTCCTCCACAACATCCACACCATTGTACAAAACATCATATGCGCTAAAGTGGCAGTGACATGTCCCACAAAATATCACTCTCCCTAAAAAATCCTTCGACAAAGTGCGGCTACTCCAACCAATAAATAATATTTCTCGGATGAATGACTCACATTCACTCGGCTTGAGCTAGATCAATGGATAGCATTGAGTTAGGTTTTCTCTCCATTAGGAAAAAAAGTTATAAATACCACAATTCATTTCCCAATCCACTCCTTTCGACAACCTAATCCTCACATATCCAACGATCAACAAGATGGGAAACTCAATGGTCCCAATTCACTTAGAACCTCTAAACTACACTATGATTAAAGCTACACCCACTCTCCTCCAAACACACCACAGGTGGGGTATACAATAAGATCTATGGATGATATCTCTTCAAATAAATACAAAAAATATCAATGGTTCCCACCCTCTTGGGACTCCGCAATCAAGACATCCTCACTCCCCACAGACTTATTAGTCTTTCGATCAACGCTTCCTAAATGGGTATCTTCTAAAAAATTTGATATTCATCAGACCCTCACATATAACGGTCAAGAATCTATCAGATCCTAGATCGACTTGGTAGTTAACCAAAACTACCACTTTGATAGGGTTCTCCCATTGGGATGAACCCTTATTATATCCAACGACTCAGATCTCATCAACTTAATTTTTGACGGATCTACTGTTCTCACCACTCTCAAGTTTTCATCATCGAGTTTCTCTCATAAGAAATTACTCTTTATTTCTCCCAACGGATATTTCTTAACTCCATCATTTTGACAACCTTATCAACTTTATGCTCGATAGATCTATGGTCCATATCTTGTTGGCCAATGCCTTCGATAGATTGACGAATCTCATTGAATCGTAAATTTCCCATTGGAAAGTTCACCTCGATAGGGTCTCTGGGTTTTTTTGAAAGATTCTCCCTTTGATAAGATTTCTCCAAAGCCCATATATCCAATGAACATTTGATATTAGATCTTCTTACCAAATGCACAGATCAGGTTTACTCTTGGGTAATAACAGGGATTTAATGGGGTTAAGGGTTATTCTAGGGCTTGCAATTCCATAGTCTTCCTTGACATTATTCTACAAGGGATTTGTCTCAAATCTCTCAAGATTTTAACCCAGTTCCTCAACACATAGGTAGCACCTTACTAAGGCCCCCATAATGAATATTTTAATATCCTACAAGCTTTCCATTCAAATACTAGGGATTAGGCAGGGTTACATGTCTTCACTGACCTCCCATACACATTCATTTACATGAAATCACTTAAACCTTTCTAAAAGAGATTACATTACACTGTTAAAACTCATATTTTATCATTCATTCAACATATTAAGGCGTCATTTGAAAAAAGAATGAGATTCACATTCATTAGTAAACATTTAAAGTGTATAGAAAGAAATACTTATTTGTTCAGTACAATTTTCAACCAACCAACTGACTGAGGGTGAATGCCTGTCCACCAAACCATGGGATATGCTGCACTTTTTCCTTTCTACAACAAATCACCCTTGTGTCAGGGCATGATACCACCAAGGGACTCTCACAAGTTGGATAAAAGGTCAAGGAATTTGTCAGGAAGGTTCCCCTTCACTACATTGGCAACAATATAAATCCCCTCTTCCCACTGAGATCAGGGCCTCGATGAGCTTACTAAGTTCCTTCTCAGCTAGATTTCCTCTACACAAGGGATTCCATTCTATCTTACATAGTACCTCGGTGCCCTCCACTTACTAGTGTCAGTTTATTTCTAGAAAGCACCGACCCACGACCCTCTCAACTCTAGTCTAGATATGGGTATTCTTTGTTCCAGGGTTGACCATTCATGTCTTGGGTAAGCTTCCTATTTTCCTCATGAAAAATTCCCATTTTTATCTACAACTCAAGTCTCTGTGTGTTATCTGTGTCTTTTCATTCATGTTACCATCTTCTTATGAGCCTGTCTATTGCCTCTATGTGTGTCTATCCATGTTTTCTCCCTCTTCCTCTTTATTTCTCCTTCCAATCAATAATGATATCCATGTTCTCGGGTTCCCCACAACTCACTTCTATCAAAAGAAAAACCCCTAGGTAAAGATCTCGAATCAAAGGGGAAATTATGGGTACTTTTGACTAACAACTGCAACATAACCTTCACTCTTTCGAGTATAATTTTTGAAGGAAATCATAATTTCTCCAACTACCCGATCATATTCCATTAATGGGTTTCTTGTGGTCAGGGAAGACAAGGTACTTTAGACAAGTTATTCATTTAAATCATGTAGGTGTAGGTTGGGATTCTGGGCAAGCTTCCTGTTTTCTTCATATAAACTTCCCAGGTTCTCCCTCACTAGCTCCCACTTGTGGTATCATGGTTGGTACCCCAAGTATTCCCTCTCAGTCAGTTGATCGATGTTTTCATTAACAAAAAACATAATTACAGTCTTCATTGACTAAAATACATGAAGTCTCAAGAATAATTGTAGACTTGGGGAGAAATGGGGTGTTACAATCGATAACAATCAAATGCTTGAACCTACTAAATAAAAATCAAATCAAGATATGCACAAAAGTGAATCTTTCAAAGATACAGACTACATGGCTTTGATATCATATTAATAAACATTCAAATCATGTAGTCACAAATTGTAGAGAAATCCCAAATGCATAGAATGAAACTCGATACTACGTATATTCCACACATTAATCATACTTATATAAACAAAAATAGATAGCTCAAACATTCCCTTAGATCATGAATCCTTCAACCTCCAACTATATTTTAAAATATAAGGGAAATTAAAACTATCATTTTTTTGGTTATTCAACCATGTTTACAAAAGAAACAAAATTTAAATTATCAACTACTTGGTGTTCGACCATATTTATAAATATAGTGAAATTAAACAACCATTTTCTCAACTATCTAGTTGTACTATTTTTAACATGATAAAAATACCCAATATCATATTCATTATTCAAAATCAAAAGCATGTTGTTCTCTCAATTCCCCAATTACTCAAATATTTCCTTTCATATCTTGAGAGTCATTGTCAAAAACTAAATTCAAATCCAACTAAAGTATTTTTTTTGGTGGATAATTTTGCTCCTACCACTTGTTCTACAATTAATATGTTTTCATGTAATGTGTTAGACTATTTAATGCTAAAATATGTATCTAGCCACAACTATTTTAATCTCCCTATTTCATTGCCAAATATATATAGAAAGAAAAAAGAATTTTGTAGGGTTGGATTTACCTTCCATTGTGAACAATCAATATGGAAGGGAAGTTGCATATCATTTATGCCTCTTTACCTATCTTCAACTATTGGATAAATTTTAGATGTTGAAATATTGGCCAATACTGANGGGGGGGGGGGTGAATCAATATTGCTTCTTCTTTTAAAATTATTAAATTAATTAATCATAACAATTGATCAACACGAATGTATTGAATTAAGAAATTTAAATACAACAATAAAAATTGCAAGTTACAATTGTGTGAGAGACACTAATCTCTCTTCTTCTGAGCACCAACTCAAGGAGACACCAATCCCTTGGTTTTAGAGAACCAACTCTAGGAAACACCAAATCCCTTGTTTAAGAGCACCATCTTTAGGAAGCACCAACTCCCTTGTTTCAGAGCACCGGATCTAGGAAGCACCAACTCCCTTGTAAAATGGGATTTAACCTGCAGAGGACTCCAATCATCCTGAGCTTCTCCCTACCACCCTCATTGCATAAAAATGTTTACAGTTTCTCTCTTGGACTTTGCTGCTACTTTTGATCTTTTGATGTAGACTACATAGACATTATTCTTCCATTATACCTTTCTATTTATATAATATTCCAACAAGTATGAATTTGAAACATCGTGTCTCTTTGTATGAACCAATGCACCTCTTTGTTTAATTTAATAATAATGCTAACACTTTTTCATTAACATTTTTGTATTTAATTCAAAAGACTTCAAATCCATTGTAAGTTGTTCATCATTAATGGAATATCTGGGTGCTAAAAACAATTTACTGTTGTTGTAGCAGTTCCTTGAACAAATCCTGGTCCTGAGGTGTTAATTATATTTAATCATATTTTTAGCCTTTATGAATCGATCTAAGTTATGAATTTACTCATCTTATTTTGGTCTCACACTTCCATATCGATCCAACGATCTATGATCAATATTTTTCCATTATCAATCCATAGTATTCATGATTTCATTATCTGTCGACTTCAACCATCCAATAACTATTCCTCTACAATTACTCTAGGCATATTGTATTTGTTGGATCATTGATGATCAATATGTCTGATCTGAAAACAAGAGGCTTATAGCCTATCTGTCTCACCAACATTAAATTCTTTATTTAAAATAATTATAACTTTGGATTTTTATATGACGGGAAATTTTCGACTACTCAAGCCACAAGTCAAGTCAGAAAATAAAATAGAGTCGACCACCCAAAATTTGAAATGGAAAAATGAGTCGGCCAAACTGCAAGTTGGGTCGAGGAAAAATAAGATGAACAAAGTCATGTTGGAAAATAAAATAGAGTCCACCACCTGGAAGTTGAAAAATAAGTCAGCCAAAATGCAAGTTGGGTCGAGGAAAAATAAGTTGACCAAAGACGAGTCAGAAAATAAAATAGAGTCGACCACCGATAAGTTGAAATGGGAAAACTGAGTCGTCCCAAATGCAAGTCAGGTCGAGCCAAAGTAATTCGACTAAATTCGAGTCGACCAAGAGTCAAGAAATGCAATTCGACGTCGAAGCAATGCAAGTCGAAGTTGAAGGCAATGCAAGTTGAAGTCGAAGGCAATGCAAGTTGAAGTTGTCCAAGTCAAAGTTGGAGGAAATGCAAGTCGAGGTTATCCAAGTCGAAGTCGAAGGCGATGCAATCCAAATTTATCCAATTCAAATATCAAGAAGTTTAATTGAGACTCTCATACCATACCCTTTCACACATTTTATTTAGCACCATATTTTGATCTTTCCCCTTTGAATTCAGATAGGACAAATTTAGTGTCCACAAGTAATAATTGTTTAGACAATTCATGTGTTTGACAATATGATATGCACAATTTTGATGGCGATGACCATAATATTGACCTCTTTGCATCAATTCCAATACCAACATCACATACCCTCTTTGAAATCAATGTCAACTTCATAACATTATGTGAAATATTGAGCATATTGATCTCCTTTGACATCAATGCTAATACCATGTCCAACATTAAAAACTTGCATAACACAAATAGAGTATGATCTCAATAAACATAAATTCAACAATCATGGTCTAGTATAAAAATGATCTACCAATACATAATTTAATATATAAACAAAATAAAAAGTGATACATACTGTTAGCAAAGGCTGAATCTAAAGTTAGAAAAAGTTAAAGTTACTGTTAGCAAGGTGTGATAAATATGATCTACCAATACATAATTTAATATAAAAACAAATAAAAAATGAAGTCTACAACTAACAAAGGTTAAATATGTAGTAAGTAAAGGTTGGTAACTAATATATTATGAGGTGGAAATAATATATTTGAAGATTTGATCTCTTTAATTGGAAAAACATGGCAACAATCCTTAAGAAAGGCTTAATTTTGATCAAACAAAATAATACTAGCCTTATTATCTATTAATGGAGTAAGCATACAAATTTCTTATGCTTTATTTTTTCACCTATAAGTAATTGGAAAAAATAGATACGAGTTAATGGAGTAAGCATATAAATTTCTTATGCTTTATTTTTTCACCTATAAGTACTTAGAACAAATAGATATGAGTTAGAGGGTGAGTTGTGCAATATGTCATTACCATCCAATGTTAACCATTTTTATAGATAGTTATTTTAGAAAAGCCATCCTTAACAAAACATGATAGTGTAGAAAGGTTTTCTATAGCCTCAAAGAATGATGAGCCCTGAAAAAAGAGCTTGTCTAAAACAATAAGCTTGTTCTGCAATAACTTTCGATAGATAATTGTTTATTTTACTTCCATGCTATCATCAACAATTACATAATTGATTATGAGTGCTTGCTTGTCCATTCAAGAGAATCAATATTCTTAAGTTTTTAAGAACTCGATTATGATAACGAATTAAGAAACTTCCAAATGTAGGCAATAGATATACTTACAAGAGACAAAGATTTCTCCACTAGTAGATCCTTGCATCCATGATTTGATTTTCTTTGTCCATAGTTCACTTTAATTTCAAAGGACTCAATATTGTGACATTTAAACAAATAGGTTTCATTACATACTACATGAAATTAGACGTATAGAAGCATTCATCATTTTTTAACTTTAACTAGAGGGGGTAAAGTATCATACAATGAACAACACCCATAATGCACATCCCTAAATATTTGAGAACCTTCTCTCCAATAACAGTCCAAAAAAAATTTGGCACTTTGTTTTAGGCTACAAAATCTTCTTCTTTAACTCCAAGATTGATAATTTTTATGTCAAAGGCTCTCAATATACCCAACACAAACTCTGTAATAATTATTCTCTCAAAATCCACATTCTCTTTAAGATATGTCAAAACTGAAGATGCATAGTCAAGAKGTTTCTTTGCATCTGAAATTTTCTCTTCAATATGTGACACTGCAAACCAAAAATGAAGTGTTTACATTATGACATTGTTATATAACTACAAATCAAACAAAGAATAAAAAAACAAAATCCACATTCTCTTTAAGATATGTCAAAACTGAAGATGCATAGTCAAAATGTTTCTTTACATCTGAAATTTTCTCTTCAATATGTGACACTGCAAACCAAAAATGAAGTGTTTACATTATGACATTGTTATATAACTACAAATCAAACAAAGAATAAAAAAACAACTTTTAGAGTAGAAATTGCATGAAACCATAAAACCTATAGAAATGAACCTTTTGCTTCTAGAAAATGAACAATGGGTAAAGTAATTCAATCCCTAGAAGACCGAATTTTAAATCCAATATTTCATTTACTAGGAGAATGGTGAAATGAGAGTGAGTTTAGTTTGATGGCCAAATAAAGTTTTTTCCTGAATTTTGATTTTAAACGGAAATATGGAAAAATGGGCAATGAGCATTGTATAATTCATCATGAAATGGTTTCTAACAAAATGTAGGATATATTGTCATAAGGTTTGCATTTACCTTAGGTTAGTTCATTGGTCTAGAGACAACCCTAGCCTCCATAAGATGGAGGATCTACCGACATAGAAGGACTATAAGTTTTAGTTATCAAAACCTCATCCATATTTTAACTTCAAATTATAATACTTTTTTATAAAATTACATGATAGAAAGCATTCAAAGGACCAAATATAGTTTGACATGTATATTGTATTTAATAACAACAACATTTAGTTTTCTATTTTATGAATTATCCTCAACATTTTCCATCAAATTTATGAAGCTATTCAAGACAAGTATTGTGTTGAATGCATTTTTCAAGGCATCAAAGAGCCACTAGAAATATAAGTCTCCAAAACTCAATTTTTTTTTTGGAGAGAGTTATTATTGTAGTGGATATGTAGCTACTTTTGGAAGTTACTAAGATAAGATTGAAGGGACTAACAAGTAATATTAATAATTTTCAAGTAATATTAATAATTTTCATTTGGCCTATTTATATGTGATCTTGTGAATGCAAGTTGTGCCTACATTGATCATATAATCATATTAATCACGACATAATATAAGAATTTAAAATATTCAAGTAGCAATAGATTAGAAGATATGATTTATTATAGATGTCCAAATCTTAATGTTCAATTGGGGATATGATTTCATATCTTCGTGTACAAAGATTGCTAATACTTAATTATTAGGCCCTAAATTGTTGAATTGTATGTATATTTTGTATTAATAAAAACACTATTTTTACTTATAAAAGGAAAATGGTTGCATGCACTTAATCTAAACTAATTTCTTAAATTTAATTTCATCATAAAAAAATTTAAGAATGGGGTTACTTCCTTGGAGGTTTAAATGGCCTACTGCATTAAATGCTTCACTCAACTTCAAATTCTTATTCCCTTGATATGGACTCACCATATTGTGACAAAGTGAATGTATAAAAAAAAAAACTTTAGTACAGAAATAAGGAATGGTGACAAAAGAAAATGATATTTAAACTTGATGTTTTTGTAGAGAAATTGGGTATGAGTAATTTCCCCTATGATGACAAAAGACAAGGAGGATAGAGAAAAGTTAGGAAAAATTACAAACATTTTGTATAAATAAAAGGGGATGTGCAATGATAAGTATGCATATAAAACAAAATGGATAAAAGAACAAAGATCCACATGTTTAGAAAAAATAATGGCAATGTGGAAAAACATTGCAAGAAATTAGACAAAAGACATTTTTTTTGTTAGCCAAGGTAGCTAGAGGTAGAAGAAAAACATGTCTCATGGCTTGGATATTTTGGTGCAACTTTATCAACTAGGGATTTATATTGTTTATATGCATGGCATATACCTTAATTTCCTTTTCCCTATCACTGCATTGTATATTAAAACAATATTATTAGCTTCTAAGTAGCTAGTCCTTGCCTCATTAAACAAATTAGGTAAGTGATATTTAATTTCTCTGCTTTCAATTCCTTAAATAAGTCTAAGCGACAGATACTTGTATCTTTTTGAAGAGGCAAACAAAGAGTCATTGAATGGATACTTATTGCTCCAACCTCACAAGTGTGAGGTATCTTTTTGAAGAGGCAAACAAAGAGTCATTGAATGGATACTTATTGCTCCAACCTCACAAGTGTGAGGCTCTTTGTGTGTGTTGATGCCCACAACTAGGATCATAAATGCAACATGCACGCTTGCGGTTGAATCCCAGACATGCAACATGACAAGCTTGTGGTTGACTGTATTCATATTTAAATTCGGTACCCATCTTTTATTTTTTTATTTTATTTTTCAGGGTGGAACGTCAAATTTCAGGAATCCATGGAGTCCAATGAAATATCATAGTAATGTTGAATGCATATCGGGGAATGGTGAATGCAATTGGACCAAAACATTCATTATGAATTTGAAGATGGGAAGAGTGAAAGCAACTCAAAACACTAATATGTGTCTCTCTTGATACCATAATTTAAGTGATTGTAATAAAATCATTTTATTTTATTAATTTCTTCAATTTCCGAATAATGCACATGAACTAAGCACAAAATTTAAGAGAATGTAATAAAATCATTTTATTTTATTAATTTATCCAATTTCCGAACAAAGCACATGAACTAACCCCTTGGTTTTACCTTCTGTTTTTTCATAGCGTATTCCTTTAAAGGTGAAGAAAGTCATTTTGAGATAGATTTTAATAAGGTTAAGGGTTTCAGGGTCCACTAGTTTGGAGATAAGGTTAAGGGATTCTAGAACTGGGATTTTGGTAAATAAGGAGATAACATTAAAACTAACCATGATGTCTTGTTCATCTAGGTGAAGATGTCGATTTGTTTGAATAAAATCAAAGGAATCTTCAATAAAAGAGGGATTTTTTCCAATAAAAGATTGAAGTTTATCAGATACAAAGTAATGGTTGATACTATGTACATGATTGGAATGGGTGGTTCTTAATATAAATTTTTGTTGTTGGTTAACACTACAAAGGTGAAAATTGGAAACCAAGAGTAGTAAATATCCTTTCATCTCATTTTTTTTTAACAAAATAGAAATAGTTGTTATCTAGTTCTCGTAGCCTTTCATATTACATGTTGATTGGAGTTACACATTGGTCACTATATCTATAGCTAGATAATTTTTAGGAAGTCCTTTTTCCCAATAATTGGTGCTAAGTAATAGTCGATAACTATGTACATGATTAGAAATTGGTGGTTCTTAATTGAAGCATATAGCAATTAGATACGTCCATTTAAGTGACATCTAGATTCCAAACATCAATGGTTGCTTCAGAAATAATATGGCTTTCCCAAATAGAACATAGGTGAAGAAATAATTTTAAAAGGAAATTTTGCATAGTTATGCATCATACACATGGATGATCATGTGAAAACCTCTCTTTGTCAAAATATCACAATTTGTTTTTGTAGACCATTGTAAATATCACAAAAATATTGTGTAGATCAGTGTAATAGATGATGTCTATCATATACTTCATGAATTGTAAGTCTCATGCATGAGTAAGCTCTATAGGATCCGAGGTAAGGCACTGRCATTATTATTAGTATTCTACATGAACATGTTTATTGRATATCCCATGAATCCTAATACATTAGGTCTCTATTAAAACAAATTATCAAGATTTTAAAGGCACACAACTTCGATATCACTTTGAATATCATATTAATGGAATCATGTAACAACTACAAGGAAAAATTATTTTCAAAGATGAACTTGTTGTTTATAGTTGAAATGCATTTGTTATTACAAAATGTTTGAAAGGGAATAATTCTTTTCAAAGATGAACTTGTTGTTTATAATTGAAATGCATTTGTTATTACAAAATGTTTGAAAGGGCATTCCCCTTGCTCCACATTTTTTTTCTAAATGCAAAGCAAGTAGAGGCCCACTACAATGGAAATGTGAAAAGACTTGAACTACTCAACAACTTTGACTGTCAACAAACCATTGATGTTGCAAGGTAGGACATCAACAAGACTATCATTCTACTATGAAATGTTAATTAGAGTTCTAATGATTCTTATTCTAATAATTATTTATCTAGGAAACATATCAAGTTTTTCAAGCCACCTAAATAAAATATTGTGGTGGATATCATATTATTGAACAGTTCAAGGAACTAGTAGCAATAGAATTTTCATAACCTTGTGAGTTTTAGTGATAGTTATTGTTAATATAGTTATTGACTTAATAATAATTGTGACCTCAAAACAAGAACTTTGACCCAAAAAACCATATTTTTGGGTTAAGAACACCAAAATCAACCCTCAAATAAAAAAGTGGTACTACTAGTAGCACCTTTTTTTTTTTGGTGGGGGGTGGCAAAAAATGTGACTTGTTTCAAGTTGTGGCCTTGACAAATGATACCATTACGGAAAAAAAATCTTCAAATTGACTTTCAAATAAAAAGTGATGCTTCTAATAACACCAATTTTATTTTTGGAGTTAAAATTACAACTTAATTGAAATTGTGGTCTTGACCGTTGATACCATTGCAAATAAAAAACTTGAAATTGACTCCTAAATTAAAAAGTGATATTACTTGAAAATTTATTTATTTATTATTTTTTAAAAATTTACATAAAAAAAAATAAATTAAAAAAATTGTGTCAACAAGTTTTTTTTAAATAAACAAATAATGTCTTTAAAAAATGCATAACACAATTTCTTTTAAAAAAAATTAAAAACAAAATAAAACTTTAAAGAAAATGAAAAAATAAAATAAAACCTTGAAAAAACAAAATTAAAAAAAAAAACACAAAAGAACCAAAACCTGGCAATGGGAGGGGAGGGTGATTCTTGAAATCACCCCTCCCCTCACTGTTCATCCCTATGCTCACCCATTCCCTGCCACCCCTCCTCCAACCTCCTTTTCCTTTTCCTAACTTCACTTCAAAATATGTTTTATGTAAAATGGGATAACAAAAAGTATTCAAACAACCAAGCCTAGTTTTCTCGTATGTATATTGTATGCATATAACAATAAGCACTTTAAGTCTTATATTTTACCCGTTTTCCTTTAGCCTAGATATCAAGCTTTTGAAGCTATTTGACACATTTACTATTTTAAATGGCATATTTTTAATGCATCAAAGAACTACCATTAACAATTGTTTCCAAAACCCTAATGATTTGGATAATTTCATTGTAGCAAGTATCTAATTGATATAAGTTATCATTGACTACCTATATCCAATATCCAAATGAATGCCTAATTCCAAAATAATTGAAGGAAAACTCCATATTTTTAACAAACAAATATAAATATAAAAATAAAAATAAACCAATCTTGTATTACAAAACATGTCCATACAATATCAAAGCAATCATTAACACTTAAATATAGTAAGTTTGCCAACCCAAAATTTTAGTTGAAAAATGAAAAATATTATTCATATTGAAAGCATCACTCTGTTGACATTGGAATGGTAAAACGAGGCCATTCTCTAAATTTTAATCACAATGACAATAGTGAAAAAATGGGCATTTGGCCTCATATTCCTCATTAGAAAAGGTTTTGAGAAAACAACATAAAATGTTGTCATAAGGTGTATATTCACACATTAATCTATAGGCCACCCTAGAGTCCATAATTCCGACGATCCACCTATGGAAGAGCACTAGGAGTTTTACTTATCAAAATATCATCCATACCTTTACTTGAAGTTATGAATTTTTATAAGATGGCATAACATAAAGTATTCAAAGGACTAAATATAGTTTTCTATGTAGAGAATATTATATTGAGCCAGCAAGAAGAACATTTAGTTTTGTACTTTTCTAATTTTCCTTAGTGTTGGATATGAAGTTTCTCAATATGTCTAACACAACTATTGTTTTAAATGACTAAATGCATCAAAGCACTATTGAGACTATAAGACTCCAAAATCCTCAGGGTTTTTCCCATATTTATTATTGTAGTAGATAATTGTTGATATGAGTCATTAAACCTATAAATATATGAAGGAATTCTAGATACACAATAATTGTAGAACAACTCTATATTTTTAATAAATATAAATCAATGTGTTTTTTACATTTGGAAATTTTTGAGCACTGAGAAGTTCTCTTGGTGTAGAGGATTCATGGGCATTGCTACCCTGGATTGTTGACTATGTAACCCTGTAACCCCCTGTATGCAAAGAAAACAACAAGTGGGGGAATGTTGAGTATGTGTTATATTCTTTGAGGGGGGGGTGCAGGCCCCCCCTGTGGGGTGTAGGGGGGCGAATGCTCCCCGTGCAGGGGTTCAAGGGCAACACCCCCGAGAAATTTTTTTCTTCCTCAAAAAAGATGTCACATATTTTTTTTCCTTGGAAAATGTGTCACATATTTTAGGTGGGTTTTCGGCACATGGTTTCTTTGCCAATGGTTTTCTATTTCCGGTTAAGGAATTAGGGATGTTGACTAATCCAGGTCATTGGGTTAGGGTTTTGTATGCCGCTAGCTCCTATATGCATATTGTATTGTAAACAATATATCACTATGAATGAATATAGAATATGCTAGTTTTCCTAGTTTGGGTTTCCAGGGGAAAAATCTCTGTGTAATGTTTGTATTTTCCATTTTATCTTTTCTGTTCTTTTTCTAAATATCTGTTTGCAATAGATATTGTACAAGGTTAAAATCTACACATTAAACATAGGTAAAGCGAATTTTACATCAAGCTTTAACAATGGTTTCTTAAAACAAATTTTATGGCTAGAATAATGAGA
>SNQJ01S0038750.1:0-19444 GCA_010110895.2 Picea sitchensis
AAAATAAATTACGGGCTAATAAAATAAGTTTAAAAAAATCACTCTAATACAAAAAATTCGTCCAATAAAAAATTAGAGGCCCCTTAATTTCGCCCATGGGCGAAATTTCGCCCCTAAAATCATCTATGCTCTCATTCCCCACATGCCTCTCCCACCCCAGGAGTATACACCTTCATTGTCACACAGTCAATCGACTACTCCACCTCCCTTCCATGGCTTCAACAACACGTCGAACAAGAATTCTTAGAGCTCTGTAGCTGCTACTGGACTCCCTCTTGGAGAAATCACTTCCCCAACAAACTCTCTCACCTGGAGAGATATGATCATAGGTCTGACAACCTGCTTCTTCAACCACAGGCCTGACAACCTGCCTCTTCAAACCACAACAACAAATCGGGTAAGGAAAAGGGACGACTCAATGGATTACAAAGGTTCACAATGGCATAAATGGCTCTGGCTGCGTGCTTGTTCAGTGTGTGTGTGAACTACACAAGGGATGGAAAGAATCTCGAGTATGGACTCATGGGGAAAAAATGTCTAGACGAAATGCAAGAAACCCGCAGGGTACAGGTTCAACAAGATATCAGTTCAGGCTCGTTGTGAAGGTTTGGGATGGTCGAGGGTTCAATAAGGGAATTCCAGGTTTTACTGCTTCCTTCTAACTACGTGCGTGAATGGAAGGAATGGAAAAGATCCCCCAAACATTCAAAATCCCCACATATATTTGCATGTGCCTGACATGACACATGGCACTCATGAAGCATGTTCCTCTCCATTTGGAAGTCATTCCCCTTCCCCAAAGGAACTTAGGATAAATTCATATGTTCCTTACATCATTTAGAATAATAATATATATTATTCTCTGAGATTTAAGCTCTTAAGCTTAGCCCCTTTTTCCAGCGTCTCAACCCCCTCCCTTACCCATCCTAGTGAAGCCTAGTCCCCCATACTCTTTCATCATGGTTGGTCTACACACAGTGATTCTTTTATATTAATGATTTGAATATTTAAATATACAAAACAGGCCCATGGCCTTAGCATCCTAGGCTCTCTGGCCCAACTATCACATAAGCCTCCTAGCTTATCATTACTTGGCTCACTAGCCTACGAAACATGTTTATAATTCATGATTAAAAATTAGGGGCTCAACCTTGGGGTATTACATATGCCAAATTATTTGTACTACCCTTCTTATACTTTATGACCAAATGAAATTGTTGTAAAAAATCCATCCACTTGTAATGCCTAGTTTTTGTAGCTTACTCTGGGCCTGCAAATATTGTGGTCGGTGATTTGTGTGGATGATGTTCTCCTCTCCCATCAAATAGTGCTTCCAGGTTTTAACATCTTGTACCAAGGCATAGAACTCCTTGTTGTAGGTAGGGTGGTGGATAACTGCCCCATGAAATTTTTCAGAATGATAACATATGGGCCTTCCCCCATGCATCAGTACTGCTCCCATGGAATACCCAATTGCATCTGTCTCCACTTCAAAGGGATTTTGCAAGTTTGGTAGTGCTAGCACTGGTTCTCAAATGATCTGTAACTATCCAAATGCTTAAAATATCATAACATAAGAGAAGTACACACCATGTACAAAATGTGAGTGTGGAGCACAACTCCAAGATATATAAGTTACACAATAACTCCTTAAAGAATAGGAGAACCTCCTCCACATAACCAAATACATTTATACTTCACAATTCACATGTCACAATAATGAATACATGATCTCTATAGATGCATATTCACACACTACACATGAATCCCCTTTACTATTAGGTCGACCCTATTACACATATATTTACACATTACATGTACATTTAACCCCATATATGACCCCCCTTGGGATCATATCATATAAATTTATCCCTATATATGCCCCCCTTGGGTCATAACATAACACTTTAGTTGCAAATCTTTGTCCTCAAAGCCTTGCAACTAAATTCTTCACATGCGATGAAACCGAGTAATATGATTTTCTTATGTTCTTTCTTTCTTATTTCCATTGTTGATGATCCATCCATTCAAAATCAATTCTTTTTGGTTGTACTCCTTGGTGTCTAGTTGTTGCATAATTTTGTTTCCTTTGATTCCATGTATTTTTTTTGTATCTTCTCTAATTTGTAGTGGTTGATGATCTCTGATAATAGCTTGTTGAAGAGTGGTTTTGTGATTCCTTGTTCCATGAATATTGACAAGTATTCCACCTTCCTCCTTGATAATGTTGATATTGACCTTCTTGACTTCCTTGAAATCTTTCCTGGTAATGAAGGTGTCAATATGGTTTCACATTTGATGGTTTTTCTTCACTCTGCACACCCATTTCATCTATCTTATTTTTGGAGACAGTGGAATCCTCTATCTTCCTTGTTTGCTCTTTGATTGTTTTATCCTGGGAGACAATACCATCATATTTGGCATGTACATCCTCTATATGGAGGTCAACTTCTTCAAGTATATTCTGGTGACCTTCTTGAATCTTGTCTTATTTCTCCTTTTGAAGCTTCAATGTCGCCCCACTTATAAAATTTTGACATCTTCAATTCCAGATTTCAATTCTAGATCTCAATTCTAATTTTACCTCATCAGTATTTAGGGATTACTCAACCTTCTTGGAAATTTCCTATTCAAGTCTTTTGGTAGTTTCTTCATCTAATATCCTTTATTTTTCTTGATTTTGACAATGTTTCTTTTCTTCTTTCAATCTCTTAACCTCATCCAATAGTTTTTTATTATGATTTTGTAATCTACATATCTCTTCATCTTTCTTTTTCAAATCTTCCCTTGAATCATCATTTTCCCACTTTTCTTGGCTACTCTTTTCTTGCTTTAAGTTCTTAACCTCGTTAATGAGTGCTTCATTAAGGAATCATATCTTATATATATCCTCACCCTTATTCTTAATCTCTTCTTTTTCTTCTTTTAACTCCTCTTGAATTTTATATATATCTCCTCCTTATTTTTATCCTTGACCCATTTATGTAAGAAGAGTTCTTCAAATTCTTCCCATGAAATTTTCCATTTATTATCCTTATCAAGACTCATCCATCAATTCCAAGGTTCACCAAAAAAAAAAAATCTTTCCCTTGAAGAAGTCATATCATATTTATTTTCCGTCCTCAATCATTCCATAGGACTGATTTCATCTTTATTTTCATCTCTTGTAAATTGAGGTATTGCCATTGATTCTTTAGTGAGGTTTAACCCCAACCCTAAAATTACAACCTCAATATTTTAGGAATAATGATCTCAAATAGTTATAATCCTTATTCCAATATAACCTTCTATGTATTCTCTTTCCAATGGATTTTGAATTAGCTCAATCAGACATCCCAATCAAAAGTTATGACAGTTTTAAGTAAACATACCTTTGAAACCCTAATTTGCAGTGTGTCTTGTTGGCCAACCTTCCTTCTGATGTATTTCTGAAATTTTGGTCCATGTGAGTCTAAAATTTTGACTTGTAGTAGTTTGAAATGTCTTCTCTGCAATTCCAGAGGTCTGACCAAAATTGGGTGTGTCAAATGAAAGTTATGGTAACTTTCCCAAACCTTGTTGACTTTTGTCCTTTCCGGGAGAGAGAACTTGTACAACATGCCACACACCCAATATTTTATATCTAATTCAAAAAGTCACAATAGAAATATAATTGAATCTAATATGTCTCACGAAATTTGGATCTTATATTAAGAAGTTATGACAGTTTTATGCGGAACACTTGTTTGAGACTAGTTACATGACAAGTAAAAAAGCCTATCTTCCACATGGTGTATCTCCAAACTTACAACAACCCAGAAGATGAAATTTGTACCACACGTACCAGGATATGTCTTCTAACCAGAATCCAAGTGTCACTTTATTAAGTCACCCTGAAACAAAGTTATAGCGAAAATTACAAGATGACTTTCTTGAGGAAGAAAAGCCCTAGGGTCGATGCTCTGAAACCAAATGTAATGATCCAAATGCTTAAAATATCATAAAAAAATAGAAGTAAACACCATGTAAATAATTTGAGCATGGAGCACAACCCCAAAATATATAATTTACACAATAAATCCTTAAATAATAGGATAACCTCCTCCACATAACCAAATACATTTATACATCACAATTCACATGTCACAATAATGAATACACGATCTCTATAGATACATATTCACACACTACACGTGAAGCCCCTTTACTATTAGTTCGACCCTTTTACACATATATTTACACATTACATGTACATTTATACCCATATATGCCCCCCTTGGGGTTATATCATATACATTTATCCCTATATATTCCCCCCTTGGGTCATAACATGATCTTTCTTTTCGACTCATCAAAGGCCTTATGTTGATTCTTCTCCCACTGGAAACTCTTACCATTGGTTGTTATGGCATGGAGTGGTGTAGCTACTGCTAAGAATGAAGCCATGAACTTCCGCAAGTATTGTGATTCCCCAAAAAACTCCTAAATTCAGTGACATTTTTAGGAACTGGTCATTTCATGATGGCCTCCATCTTTTCGAGATCTATCTTGAGCTCCCCTCCACCGATCACATACCCCAAATACACCAACGATTATCGAGCAAACTCACATTTATTGAGATTGGACAGAAATTGATGATTCTTCAGAGTCTCTAACACCTACATAAGATGTGATAAGTGCTCCTCCCAAGTAGTGCTATAAACTAGTATATCATCCAAATAAACAATAAAAAATGAATTCAGATAAGGGTGTAAAAAATCATTCATTAGTCTCATAAATGTAGTTGATGTGTTGCATAAACCAAATGGCATAACCAACCACACATACAAACCTTTCCTTGTCTTGAAGGAGGTCTTCCAGTATCTTCTTCTTTGACTCGTACCTGGTGATATCCTAATTTCAAATCCAACATAGTGAAGTACTTGACATGTTGCAACTGGTCCAAAATATCATCGATCCTCAACAAAGGGTACCGATTCTTCAGTGTAATCTTGTTCAATGCCCTGTAATCAATACACATTCTCCAAGTCCCATCCTTTTTGGTTACAATTATGATGGGTGACCCACAAGGTGAGGTACTTGGTCGAATCACATCCTACTCCAACAACTACTGTAATTGCTTCTTCACTTTATTCGCTTCTATAATAGACTTTTTATGCATCCCAATATTCGATAATCGAGAGTCTGACAATAACTGTATCCAGTGCTCCACATCCCTCTTGGGTGGTATCCCTTTAGGATCCTTGAACACTCTTTTGTATTCATGTAGAAACTCCTCCAATTGATGTTTCTTCTCTTTAGTACACCCTTCTAGGGATGCCTTCACTCTCATTGACTCATCATAAGACTGGTTCTCTCTTAAGAAAATAAAAACATATTTATTACTAGAACTAATCAACTTCTTGGCTTGGTTGGCACTTACCAGTGATATCTTTGACTTGCCTTTATGTCTGTTAATGATGTAGGACTTCCCATCCTTGATCTGTTGGCACTGGTTGTCTCTCGATATGAATATTGCATCCCTCATATACATGTAGGGGATTCCAAACACTATTACACATACATCAAGGGGTACTACGTCTAATTCCACTTCACCAATATAATCAACACTTACAAAAAATTTAATATTACATTGTTTCGTTACCTTTACTTATTCATCCTTGTTTACCCATCCCAATGGATAAGGGCTAGGATGATCATGAACCTCCAATCCAAGCTTGTTGAATAGATCCACTACTATGATATTAACATGTGAACCAGAGTAAAACATAGTATCTATCTTGGTCTTCTTGACCTGAAGCTTGATGTGGAAGAGCTTGTTCATCTCCTTCTCCTACTGGTGATGAAGCCTACTCAGATTCACCTCATTCTGCATAGATATGCAAACAATATTTCCATCCACATCTAAGATACTTTCAACCTGATTACTCAAATCAGTGGCAAGAAGGTTCTTTTTCTTTTGTTCCTTATAGTGATTCTTTGGGTTCATCTCTGGATATAATTTCCATCATTTTCCCTTAGCATGGCCATCAATTTTGTAATGATTGCAATGGTTGTTGGGATATTTTCACCGATGTGTAGTGGTTTCCATATTTTTATCTTTCCCCCCTTTCCACTTATCCTTCCCCTCCTTGGAAGCTTCATGGTGCTCTTTCTGCTTCAAAATACTTGGTTGCCCCTTCTTTTTGCCAATGTTTCCTAGGTACTATTCCTATACACACAACTCAACCACTTTTCTTGGCTTGAAGAGAATCATCTACTTTCATAGATGACTGTGTAAACCCCCTAGATACTTGAGGAGTACATTTGGGTGCTTGGGAGAGATACCCATCATGATGGCCATCTTTCTGACTTAGTGGTGTACTCTTGTACACTCTGCCCCTACCTCTTCATGAAGTAGTGCCACCATATCTATTGGTCCTCTACATACCCAATAGGGTATAATTGGGACTTGAATAGGTTTTCAAATCCCTCCCACCTAGTTACTAGCAGATCACCCTCCAACCAAAGTGTTTTCATGTGGATTTTTGATCCGGATTTATGAGTGGAATGAAATGAATAACAGACTGAATACAATAACATAGAGATACAGAGAACAACAACAGATATCCAGTGAACAATAACTTCTATTGAATAAATAAAATAGGCTGAAACTGTAAAACTGCAGAACTAAAAACAACTTGCTCGAATGGTGGTAGTTATCTCTGAGAAGAGATGTGGATGATACATGCATCCGTCTGAGAAAAATGATTACAATGAGGCTCCAGAGGCCTTTTTAACATTACTCATGAATTCCAAAACCCTAGACATCCAAAAAACTAAACCTAGGAGATGAAACGCCAAAAGTTATGTGGGCCCCGATGGGTAAGTTGGTACCTTAACTTCCCAGGGTCGTAACTTTTGCACACGACCTTCGTTTTGTGCATGTGATAGCCCATTGGATAGGTATTTTCGAGAAATACACATTATGTCATAAAAATCTAACTCTATTTATAGTTTGTCTATGGCAAGCCCAAAAAACATTGTTTAGGGCCCCAAAACGGCCCTGGAAGTACAGAAAGATGTACTGGAATGAAAACTTCCAAAATAATCCAGTTGGAATAGGTTGGCGGCCACCAATATCCACATGGAAGCTGTGCAGGGCTTCAGACAACCATGGAAGTGTAGAACCCATAATTACAAAGAATTATAGAAGAATGTGCCGAACTAAAAACTGTCAATAGGAGCCAGTTGGAATAGGTGGGTGGCCACCAATATCCACATGGATCAGTCCTCCCCCCTTAGGAAGAAATGGTCTCCATTGCGTTGAGTGCCCCTATAAGGTGAGGAAATTTCTATTGAATTTGGCTCTGGGTGAGCCACTTTCCTTGGTGCAAGAGTTGCCCTGCCTTGCCAACTCGATAAAGTTGTATCCTTTGTTGGTGAGTGCCCTTGACTTGTGTGTACACTATCTGATCAGTGGATGCATGTTCCATGCAGTCAGGGTTGTGCTCTATTGGTTTCATTTGTTCTGCGATCTTCGAGGTGACCAATAATGGTGGAAAATATGGTCGGATGAGGTCCACATTGAACACTAGGTCCAATCCAAGGAAGGGGGGAGTGTTAAGCTCAAAATCATTGCCACCCATATCCTTGGTGATAATGTAAGGCCGATAGAGAAGTGGACGAAGCTTTTGATGGGGACCTGTAAGGCATTCTTTTTGCAAATGTAACTAGACCTTGTCTCCCACCTAAAACTTATGCAGTACCCAATGTTGATCATGACGCTACTTGTACTTAGCATTGGATTTCTGCAAAATCTCATGGACTTGTTGGAGGATGTGCTGAATCTGCTCAATGAATCTGGTGGCTTTGTCGGCCTCAGAATGAACATGGGAATAATATGTCTTTGTGGTTGCAAGAGGTAGTGCAACATCAATGGGACCCAAGGTTTAGAATCCCAACCCCACTTGAAAGGGGCTATGGCCGGTGGAGATATGGAAATCCATGTTGTAGCTGAGTTGAACATAGGGAAGACTCTCATCCCATGTACACGTATTCTTATAGTTATACATGCGCAAGATGTGCACAATCATCTGATTGATGACCTTTGTTTGGCCATCAGTTTGAGGGTGGAAGGTAGTGGATTTAGTGAGCTTGGTGTCCAACAGTGACCAGAGACTCGACCAAAATGTGATGAGGAACCTATTTTCCCAATCAGAGATGATGGTATGTGGTATCCCAAAATGGACCCACGCTTGTTTAAAGAAGAGCTTGGCATTATCTGCCGCTGTGATGCTCTTCTTGCAGGCTGTGAGAATGGACATCTTCAAAAACTGATCAACCACCACAAATACACAATCATTTCCTTTCTTGGTGGACGGAAGACCAGACATGTAATCCATTGAGATGGATTCCCAAGGCCTCTCGGGAGTAGGAAGAGGGGTGTATAAGCCTTGCTTCTTGATGATTGGATTGGAAATGGCATAGGAAGTGCAATATCTGATATACTTGTTGAAGTCCTGTCAAAGTTTTGGCCAATAAAAATGTTTTTGTTGAACGACCATGGTTTTCTCCACACCAAAATTTCCTTCCATCCGATTGTAGTGAGCCTCCCAAATCAGCTTTGCACGCTCGCTTGCAGGAATAAAGAGATGGCCTTGATGGCATAACAGTCCATCCTAAATGTGAGAATTGGTGACATTTGCGCCTGTACCCAAGAGCTGATAGGTGGTGGCGAAGTCAGGATCTTGCTGATAAAGTTGGGGCCACTAAAATGCCTCATGCCCATAGGAATGGAGAACAGTGGTGAGTGCATCCATAAGAGGTCGACTGAGGAAGTCAACGACACGATTCATGCTCTATGTCTTATACTTGATGTTGAGATGGAACTGTTGCAGGTATGTGGACCACTTTTGATGGTGGTCATTCTGCAACTTCCCTTGTGTCTGTATGAACTGTAGAGGCTTGTGATCAATGTGGATGATTGTCTCCTTTCCCAGAATGTAATGTTTCCATTGACGAAAGGCTTGCACAATGGATACATTTCCTTGTCATAGGTGGGGTAATTTTGGACAGTATCTAAGAGTGTCTCACTATGGTATGCTACTGGATGATCGTGTTGAGTGAGAACTATGCCTACAACATAGTCGGATGCATCAGTCTCAATCTAGAACGGTTGTTGTATATCGAGTAAGGAGTGTACTGGAGCTGAGCACAAGCGATGCTTCAGATCATCAAATGCTCGTTTTTGTGCCTTCCCCCATGCGGACGTTTCCTTGTCACCGCCCTTGGTCACTTGGCTGAGGGCCCATGCAATATGGAAGAATCCCAACATGAACCATTGGTAGAAGTTGGCAAGTCCCAAGAAACTTCGAAGATCGATTAGTGTGGTCGGGGCTGGTCAATCACAGATGACTTGGATCTTAGCTGGATCCACATGTACCCCATTCTCATCAACACTATAGCCCAAGTATTGGACCTTGTTCATGCCAAATGAGCATTTTTCCAAGTTGGAATATAGCTTGTACTATCGCAGAGTGCTCAAAACCTACTGAATATGTTGCATGTGATCCTCCCAAGTTATATTGAAGATGAGGATGCCATCTAGATATACCACCACAAAAGTGTTGGTGAAGGGTCTCAATACATCATCCATCAATCTCATGAAAGTGGTTGGTGCATTTGTTAAGCCAAAGGGCATGACCAACCATTCGAAGATACCTTCTTTAGATTTGAAGTTTGTCTTCCATACATCAGTCAGTTCGATGGGAACCTGGTGGTAGCCATAATTTAGGTCAATATTGTTGAAGAAAATTTCCCCCTTGAGTTGGTCAAGAAGGTCATTAATTCAGGGAATTGGGTATCGGTTCATGATTATGATTTTGTTTAATGCTTTGTAATCAATGTAGAGCCACCAGGTCCCGTCTTTCTTTTGCACCAATACAATCAGGCTTCCACAAGGGGAGGAGTTGGGTTTTATGTGCCCCTTTTGAAGCAGCTCTTGGATCTGACGCTTGATTTCGTCATTTTCCATCAACAAGCGATGATATATTGATCCATTAGGTAGTGGTGCACCAAGGGTTAGATCAATTGGATGCTTGACTTGACAGTGCGTCGGTACCCTGATGGGCGAGGAGAAGATGTCTCTGTACTCTTCCACGATCCCATCCACTTGCTTTTGCTGTAAAGAGAGGATATGTGGAGAGGCCACAGATGTGGCGATGACCTTCTTCTTACTGTGAGAACAGATCACAAAGAAGACAGATTTCCCAGTCTGTGAAATGACATTACTACATTGCTTAGAAAATATTAAAGAAATAACATTAGGTAGCGCTACCCCTGGTATCCTATACAATTGTCTACCCAAAGTAATAATAACACTGTGGGGTCTAGACTCATACATAGCATGTCGCTTCCACAAAGATGGGTGTCCTAAAAGAACATTACAAACTTTAAGGGGAGAGATATCACACAATACCTCGTCATTGAAGGGCTTGATATCGTAGGGTAGACGACACTGTTGGTTGACATGAATATCTCTTCCTTGGCGAAGCCAGTTGAAGGTGTAGGGATGCGGGTATGGTTTCATCGGTAGTTCTAGTGGCTTGATGACCTCTACTGAGATCAGGTTCTTCTGAGTGCCTCTATCAACAATGAAATGAAGTGGAGCCCCCTTTACCCACATATTTGAGTGAAAGATGTGTCCACCTTCCTCTGGTTCTTCTGGTTCGCTTGGCTGGACTTTAGTGGTAGCGACAGTGGCGTTGGGTTCAACATCGATAATCTGCTTCCCTCCTTCTGGATTTTATTCGGAGTCAGAATATGCCTCTGACTCGGAAGCTTTCAGCTCGACCACTAGTGACTGCTTGGAGTGACATTATTCGGTGTTGTGCCAAGGGATTTTATGGTATTCACGCCACTTTCTTGTGTCCTTCTTTGAATTCTCATTACCCTTCTTGTGTTGCGGCTTGGAATGGTTGTCCTGAGAGTAGCCATGTTTTCTCTGTCCCTTGTTTTGTGGGTTGGGGTTGTCTTTTCCCTGCTTCGGTTGTGAGGAGTTTGCAGATCCAAACTCTCGCCTCTTCTGTTTAAATTTCTGCTCGATCTTGACAACATATCTATAAGCTACACCTAATGATGTGATGTCTAGAAACTCCATTTCTATTTGAATGTATCTATGCAGATAGTCATGGTATTTGAGCACCATGTGTCATTCAGAGTCTTTGATACCCAATTTGGTGCGCAGGGTATGGAAACTATTGGTGAAATCTGGTACTCTCTGGTATCTTTCCTGACAAAGCATGGTCCATCTTTTGTACTGGTCCTCGTAGCTTATAATAGGGTAGTACTATTCTTTAATAAAATCCTTGAAGGAATCCCATGTGGGGGAGACCAAAAATATTGTATATTCCTCTATGGTCCTTTGCTTAGAGTAAGTATCCCACTAGTCCTTAACATGGGGGATGCCCTTGAGGAGTGAAAAAGTAATCTTTTCCCTGTCGGAAAAATTGTAGACGGAAAAGTACCCTTCGAGCAGATTCAACCATTTATCTACAACATCCGCATCTATCAGTCCTTCAAATAATGGAATATCAAAATTTACTTGTACCTTGAAGGGGGTTGCATGACCTCTTGATGAAGATGTGTCTCATGTGGGTAGTCGTTGAAGGATCTGTGCAAAGTTTTCCATCATTTCGTTCCTTTTTCGCACAAGGGATTCCTCTAGCAACATTTTAAAAGGATCTTCTGCTCCATCATCTTTATTCTCATCTCCATGGTTTGTTGTCGGGCTCAGTGCGATCGATATTGCAAATGTTTGATTGGTTCGAGTCCCAACTTCTTGTACCCGAATCTTTTCAGGGACATGCACGAAAAAAAAATGAAGAGAAGACCGCTCTGATACCACTGATTCAGATTTATGAGAAGAACGAAATGAATTACATAATGAATACAATAACATAGAGATACAGAGAACAACAAAAAATATCCAGTGAACAATAACTTCTATTGAATAAACAAAATAGGTTGAAACTGTAAAACTGCATAACTGAAAACAACTTGCTCGAATGGTGGTAGCTATCTCTGTGAAGAGATGTGGCTACTACGTGCATTCATCTAAACAAAATGATTACAATGAAGCTATAGAGGCCTTTTTAACATTACTCATGAATTCCAAAACACTATACACCCAAAAACCTAACCCTAGGAGATGAAGCGCCAAAAGTTATGTGGGCCTCGATGGGTAAGTTGGTACCTCAACTTCCCAAGGTCATAACTTTTTCATACAACCTTTGTTTTAGATGTGTGAGATCCTGCTGGAAAGGTATTTTCAAGAGATACACATTATGCCATCAAAATATGACTTCATCTACAATTTGACTGTGGCAAGCCAAAAAACATTGTTTGGGGCCTCAAAATGGCCCTGGAAGTACAAAATGATGTACTGACATGAAAAATTCCAAAATAATCCAGTTGGATTAGGTGGGCGGCCACCAATATCCACCTGGAAGCTGTGCAGGGCTTCATATAGCCCCAAAATTATGGAACCCACAATTACAAAGAATTACAGAAGAACGTGTTGAACTAAAAATTGTCAAGAGGAGTTGGTTGGTATAGGTGGGTGGCCACCAATATCCACCTAGATCAATTTCCCACCAGGTTAAAGCATGGCCCTCTAACTTCAATCTATCAAATGCAATCTTCTACCCTTCATCTATATTGTGAAGGCTAAAATAAAATTCTAGTTGTTGTAACCAATGATTCAATTTTAATGCATCGATCTCACCTTGGTATGGATTTATGTCGACTTTTAATTCCATATTGAATAGGGACTATGAAGGGTTAACAACACTTGAAATTGGATGCTCTTTCTTGGATTCTTTCCTCAAATCGTTTCCTGAGTCTTTCTGATATTATGATTTCCCCTCTTATCTGATCTTTGAGTTAGAGCCTCCATAATATATGAACGGTTCGAGATTGCTTGCTAGAGCTTCCATGAGGAGGTTCATATTGCGACTGATGTTGACAACTTGCACTTCCAACTGCTCAAATATCTCTTCTGTTGTATCTTGAGGGTTATTATGAACATAATCGTTTGCTATGGCTAGGGTTTTCTTGACTTATCTTTAAGCCAATTCCTGGATCCTGCAACTTCCCACAAATACCTAAAAGAAAAACCTACTTTGATACCAATATGATCTGTAAACGGCCGTGGATATTCCATTGGAACAGTTCGTCAAAATAGATCTAATAAAATACTGAAATTTTTTACTATTAAGATTATTTTTTCCTTTAGATCTCTAGAATATTTAGTTACTGATTTTCTGCTTATGCATGAAATAGATCAAATGCGGGAAATAGAGAACACTAAAATACAATCACACCATCCACAAATAAACACAAGATATGACCTGGGAAACCTAATACGAGAGAAAAACTAGCTAGAAGGTGAGGCTGCTCTACTCTCTTTTATATGGTATAGAAATGATGTAAGTACAAAAAAAGAGGCACTCTCCGTGGAGTTGTTTTTGACCCGTGGCTTGTATGATTGCTACAAAATCTCTCCTCCTATATTATGCTTACACAATACCACTCTTAGATATTTTTCTCATCTATGGAACAAGATACAATGCAAAATAATGGAAACCCTTGTCCTCCTAGTGGCCCGGTATTTAACATATCCCAATAGCCATCTAGGGGTAGGTTTTTGACTTCCTCAACCCTAAATTATGATAAGGTTTTGAAGCTTCTATAATATTCTTGAAATTACATACGTGGCTATCCCCCATATGCATAAGTAACGAGGGATGATGTGGCACTTTTGGAAAGGTATCGATGTGTATAATAACATCACATGGTATGAGATGTGTTGGGAAAGTTTTAAACCCCAAGAAATATGTTTGATGCCTCAAAATGACCCCAGAAGATTCTGGACCCCGATTTTCCAAACTAGGACATGCCACTAAAATGGCCCTACAAGTTGATTCCTCCAATTTTTTCCACTCTGAAAGAATCGAGATAAATGACAAACAATATATTGATCCAATCTGGATCAATCAATAAACTTAAGTTCTATGTTATCTCCCATGTAACTTTATGTTATAAACTTAAACTACATGTTATTTTCCATGGAATGTTATGCTATATTCAATTATTGTTATCCTCTTTCACATGTGATGTTAGCATTTTATGTGAACAATTCAAAGAATACTATTAATTAATTTCCATTTGATATTTAAATTTATGATAATTGTTGTTTTAGTATATGAAAATATAATGTAGAAAATATCACATCAATGAAAACTGTTAAATATCACTAGCTAACGAAAGTATTGGTTATGCACTATGGATGTAATAAAATATATATTTTAATATTATAATTTGAATGGCATATTAACCAACCAAAAAAATCTCTTCTAAGAGTACTCTTGCGCCACAGTCATTGAAGTGATAAGGATTTCAAACTATTTTCCTAGTTTTGTAAGAAATGAAGACAATTTCTAATGGATGAAAGAAGTTGGGAAAGATGGATTGCTCCAAACATTACAGAGATTCCAAATGGACAAAATCCCAGGGTTAGATGACCTATTCGTGGAATTTTTCTATGATATTATGAATTCATTGAAGGAGACTTAAGAAGGGTTGTGGAGTCTACTAGAAAAAAAGAAAAATGCTTGGGGCTTAATTGCTTTGATCCCAAAAGAGGATAACCCGACTACTTATGAAAACTTTTGGTCAATATCCTTATGAAATTGTATCTAGAAAATATTAATCCTTATTCACTTAGGTTTTTGTCATAACTTTGTGGTATGGGTGATGAGATGCATTTCCTATGTATCATTTGTTGTCCTAATTAATGGGGAAACATCCCCTTTCTTCATACCAAGTAGGGGTGTTAGAAAAGGATGCCCCCTCCTATCCTTGCTAATAGAGGAATGGCTAAATAGATCATTAAAAGAGGCATATTAACCAATAAAAAAAATCTCTTCTAAGAATATTCTTGCGCCATGATTACTGAAGTGATAAGGATCTCAAACTCTTTTCCTAGTTTTGTAAGAAATGAAGAAAATTTGTAATTGATTAAAGAAGTTGGGAAAGATGGATTTCTCCAAACATTACAAAGATTCCAAATGCACAAAATCCTAGGGCTAGATGACCTACCCATGGATTTTTTTCTAGGATATTATGAATTCATTGAAGGAGACTTAATAAGGGTGGTGGATTCTACTAGAAAAAAAAAGAAAAATGATTGGGGCTTAATTTATTTGATCCAAAAAGAGGATAACCCTGTTGGACATATGCCAACAAATTTCCTCATGCGGTCACAAGCACATGCATGCAACTATGTTAATGCACATACATGCAATCTATTTATGAACTGTTCATGTAACTATGTGATTTATTCATGATCAGTCTGTGTAACTGAGTGATAGATGTTATATATACAATCATACCCATAGAGGTGTGAGTGCAATGTGTAGTGAGTGTGTGAGAGAAATATGCAATACTAAGGTGTTGTGTGTATGAGAGGAGAGGATGGTTGTATCCCTGAGTTGGCTATTGTAGTTGGCTATTGGTATCCGAACGTAGATTTGAAAGGTCTAAGAGTAAAGGAAAAGAGAACCCAGTCGCTCAGTATCAAAGCAGGTGTGCCGAGCTGAACGAATCTCCATGAGTCTATGAAATCCATTGGATGAGATATGGCACGCTGAAGAAAGAAATATCAACCAATTCCATGTTGTAAAGGCGAGTTTCTATTGAAAATTGCACGTGAAGATCCGTGTGTCATGCGCTAAGGACATATTCGCGCAGAGGGTGATATTTGTTGGAGTAGGCTAACTCGGGAGCAATCTTCCCTCCCGAGTAGCTTTACGATAGTCCCTTTCCGGTGACCCCCGGCATGTGCATTATCCCTCAGACCCTCTGCCACGTAGAGTACACTGCCAGCACCGTCGTATCTTGCACTTGGCAACTTAACCGTCGTATCTTGCACCTGCCGATTAAATCTCTGTCCATTATGAATTATTAACTCCCTGCATTAATTCACCACCAAACATTCACGCCTTCGACCCTACGTCCTCCAACGTAGCATACACACCAGCGCATACGCTTCATACCCTTCATTCGACCAGATCTTGGAGCTAGCATATGGTAAGCAAATCCACACCAGTGCTTCGTTCACCCTTCATTCGACCAGAGCGTGGAGCGAGCTTCACAGTAAGCCATATATGCTTGATAATTTCTTAGTAGGACATTTGGATTCAAGCATAATGCAGAGATTTGGGGAAGATTGCTACTCGGGAGGGAAGATTGCTCCTGAGTTAGCCTACTCCCTAGTAAATATTGCTTTTGGGAATGACAACACATGCCCATGCTCCTCTGCATTAGGTGTTATATCCTCCTTTACATTTTCATCCTGCTTCATGAAAACTACATCAATGGCAAGTGATAGACTAAGTGCTTTTCCAGACAACTTACTCTCCTCTAACGTTCTTTCAAAACTCTCTTTAACAGATGCAAAACGATGTTCTGTGTTATCTAGTAGATGGAGACACCTCTGCACTTTATTAACCCATCTCAAATTTACCAGCGAATGTTTCGCTGAAGGAGAAAAAACAAAACAGACAATTAATAGTGTCTTGTTCTTTCATTCTTCTCAGCTTGAAAGTTTTGAACTTTCAGTTTCCATGGGTGATATTGAGAGAGAGAACATTGGTAAATGTTTTTAGAAATGGGTTCAATGCACATCTTCGAAAAGAGTGAAACAAATTGCTCTCAACAATATTTTGACTAACAGTTTCTTGGATGTTCCAACTTCTCTATTTTCTTGCGAATGCCTAACATTATTGAAGCTCGAGTGGTTTTTCTTTATACAACTACCCCCTTACTTCAGCGGTTTCAAACACCTTGTGACCTGTTCCTTATCATTCATCTATACAAATGATGATATACTTGATCGTTTCGTATCAAAATGCCCTCTTCTTGAAAATTTGACTGTTCAACACTGTACAGGGCTAAGAAATGTGAAAATTTTTGCAGTAACCTTTATTTTTCTCTTGGTAGTTTTGTAGTAATATTGATTGTCGCCTAGAAAATACTATTCCTGGTGGCATCTGAATCTTTCAACAATGCTCGCTTGTTTTGTTTCATATCTTCAATCCGATAAAGTTTTACAACCCTTAAATTAAATTCCTAACTCTAGGAAATCATAATCATCTACGAGTATTCAAACCGTAGAAATTCTCAAGTAAAGATATTCCAAAACTTTTAGGTGAAGGATCTGCTGCAACATTATGCGAAAATTTTGCAAGCTTTACCGTCTGTACAACACTGCTCACAGCAGTCAGTAAGCAATTAAACTAGCGTAATATAACTTCAGGAATGCATGCCATACCTGTTGCGCCTGTTGTGGCAGCGACTGCAACAACATCGGACTGTAACGATCCTGTATAAGTTGTTGCATGGAACGTTTACCTGCAGTGACGATGCCCGTTAGACTCCATTAACGGTTCATTCTTCTTCATCATTTTCAATATTCACAAAGTATACAAATTGAGAACAATTTCGACTTAATCTGAACCCTTTTTCAATCAAATTGTCAGATTAGACATAAGTATATTCAAATGCATTCTCTCTACGGAAAGAAATAATGAATCTCTCAAGAATCTGGCCAAATCTTAACACCCGCTAGAAAACCTTCAACATCATTTATCGACTCTTAATCTTGAAATATTTAAGATTTCAAGATTTTTGTCACTAATTCACATTGTAAGCTCGAAAGCAAGCATTCATCACTCTTGACATAACCATTGTATTTTATCACCATTTTTTTTATATGTAATCAATCATCCAGTAGCCATGTTCTGAATGCCTGAATGAGGGGACAAACATTTCATTCCCCTTCACATGTTTTGTCCTTGAAACATGGGAATAAACCATACAATATGATCGGTTAAGTATTGTAGCCAGCTAGTACCAAGCACGAGCCTCCATCCATCATAGTGACATGTGAACATGGGGTCCAACTATTGTTTTACCACCTTGACCTGGAATTTGATTGTTACTTGTTGTGCTATGATATCTCCATGCATTGTTTTTATGCCTCCATGTATCTATTAACTGCATCCCTTTTTGTTGCCATGTTGGTCCATAATAATTTTCTTGATGTTCATGCCCAGGCCTGGATGACTATTGTTTCTTTATGTGGTGTGGATGACGATATGCATCAACCTTATCTCTCGGTTCTCCTTGCTTGGACTTTTCAACATGTGGTTCCTTAGCTTCTTCTTCATGTTTATGCTCTTCCATTTTCTTTTCTTCAAATTCTTCTATAGGTTCTTTTTCTAACTTAACCCTGGACTTGTCATCTGATGTGTCATGAGGTGTTGCAAGTACTTCTTTAGGGATCTCCTTGGGCCCTCTATGTTTAGTAAGAGAAATATCTCGCAGTGTAATTTTCTTTTACTTGTACCATAACTTTATAAACTTATTTTGCACATTAATATTAATTGTATTTTCTGAGTCCATCCACGAATATCCCAAAACAACATCCACATCATGCATATCTATAACATACAAATCTGAATTCAACATGTATTATCCATGGTAATCTTCAAAACTTTAAAAATTTGAATATTTTCACCTTCAACCTGTGTGCTTTGAATATTCTTTGCATGCACTTGTAATATTTTGGCCAATTCTATATTGATGAAATTATGCATGCTATTAGGGTTAATAGAAACAATAGCCTTCTCTTGTTGAATAAATCCATGAACATGTAATAGAGTTTCCACATGAAAATAAACCCTTGATGCTTTCTCTATCCTTACTCTTGGCATGAGATCACTTGTCTAAAATGAATTTTTCATATGCTTCATTGGAAAGTGCCCTCATCTTACTAGAGTCCAATGATTCCCATCATATGGCCACATCTTCTTTGAAACCCAAGGGTAACAAAACCCTACAACCCTTTTTCCACATTGACTTTTCAGATTATATGAATTCTTCGATACTAGGGCCATCATCATTTCTAGTAAAATACATCTTGCTTGGAATAAATCTCCAACAAAAACTATAACCTACTTTGGAAACTACATGGTCGTCCTCAGAAAAACCCTAAAAATTGTTGATTTTAAAATGTAACTTCATTTCTTGGACTATAATTCAGATGATTTTTTTTTGAAATTGGGTATTTTTTGAGAGGAACTCAAATACCCAACCGTTTTCTGTAAATTTTGCTAAAAAAGTTTCAGAATATAATATGAATTGCATTGCCTCCTTTTTACCTTTGAAAAAATATGCAAAAAAAATAATAATAATCTTCCTTTCTTTGGCCAAAGAAAGAGATCCGATACCAAATGTTATGTACCTTAGTAGATTTGAAATATAATATAAATAAAACCCTTCACTTCAAAAATAACTCAAATCATCCACATAAAATACTCAACACAAGAAATTGACAAAACCTTTGAGGTAGGGTAACAAC
>SNQJ01S0038750.1:19494-34159 GCA_010110895.2 Picea sitchensis
AGTATACGAAAATATCACATCAATGAAAACTATTAAATATCACTAGCTAAAGAAAGTATCGGTTATGCACTATGGATGTAATAAAAGATATATTTTAATATTATAATTTGAATGGCATATTAACCAACCAAAAAAAAGAGTAATCTTGCGCCACAATCACTGAAGTGATAAGGATTTCAAACTCTTTTCCTAGTTTTGTAAGAAATGAAGACAATTTCTAATTGATGAAAGAAGTTGGGAAAGATGGATTGCTCCAAACATTACAGAGATTCCAAATGGACAAAATCCCAGGGCTAGATGACCTATCCGTGAAATTTTTCTAGAATATTATGAATTCATTGAAGGAGGCGTAAGAAGGGTTGTGGAGTTTACTAAAAAGAAAAATGCTTGGGGCTTAATTGCTTTGATCCCAAAAGAGGATAACCCGATTACTTATGAAAACTTTTGGTCAATATCCTTATGAAATTGTATCTAGAAAATATTTTCAAAGGTCATATCAAGAAGACTCAAAAATATTTTTAAAAAAAAATCTTAGGTGATCAATCTGGGTCTCTAGAAGGATGATAAATCCATAAGACAACGGGGATAGCACAAGAAATCATACACTGGGGATAGCACGGGAAATCATACACTCGATTAAGACCAAAAATAAAATATCGATACCTCTCTAGGGCCTATGACAATGTGAGTTGGATTACCCAATATTAATCCTTATTCACTTAGGTTTTTGTCATAACTTTGTGGTATGGGTGATGAGATGCATTTCTTATGTATCATTTGTTGTCTTAATTAATGGGAAAACATCCCCTTTCTTCATACCAAGTAGGGGTGTTAGAAAAGGATGCCCCCTCTCCCCTCTCCTATCCTTGTTAATATCCTTGTTAATAGAGGAATGGCTAAATAGATTATTAAAAGAGGCATATTAACCAATCAAAAAAATCTCTTCTAAGAATACTCTTGTGCCACAATTACTGAAGTGATAAGGATCTCAAACTCTTTTCCTAGTTTTGTAAGAAATGAAGAAAATTTGTAATTGATTAAAGAAGTTGGGAAAGATGGATTGCTCCAAACATTACAAAGATTCCAAATGGACAAAATCCCAGGGCTAGATGACCTACTTGTGGATTTTTTTCTAGGATATTATGAATTCATTGAAGGAGACTTAATAAGGGTGATGGATTCTATTAGAAAAAAAAAAAATGATTGAGGCTTAATTTCTCTGATCCAAAAAGAGGATAACCTTGTTGGACATATGTGCGCGGTCACAAGCACACGCATGCAACTATGTTAATGCGCATGCATGCAATCTATTTATGAACTGCTCATGTAACTATGTGATTTATTCATGATCAGTGTATGTAACTGAGTGATAGATGTTATATATACAATCATACCCATAGAGGTGTGAGTGCAATGTGTAGTGAGTGTGTGAGAGAAAGACGCAATACTAAGGTGTTGTGTGTATGAGAGGAGAGGAGAGGAGAGGAGAGGATGGTTGTATCCCTGAGTTGGCTATTGTAATTCTTCCTTGAATAAAAGAATATCGATTATCATTATCATGGTTTTTTTCCTCATTGAGTTTCCACATAAATCACTATGTCAATTGTGTGATTATTGTTGTGTTGTATTTGCTTTGTTATTCTATTTTTTTATGCTCTATTTTGCCTCCACTGCCCAACAAGTGGTATCCGAATGTAGAATTGAAAGCTCTGAGAGTGAAGAAAAAGAGAACCCATTCGCTCAGTATGAAAGCAGGTGTGCCGAGCTGAACGAATCTTCATGAGTCTATGAAATCCGTTGGACGAGATATGGCACGCTGATGAAAGAAATATCAACCAATTCCATGTTGTAAAGGCGAGTTTCTATTGAAACTTGCACGTGAAGATCCGTGTGTCACGCGCTGAGGACAGATTCGTGCAAAGGGAGATATTTGTTGGGGTGATAACCTCGGATCATCACACCGTGAACTCTTTTAAGATCATCGCATAGAACAACTCGTGGGTGGGGCGATTACTCATCGTTGACCAGACTGTACGTATGGGGCGATAACCATGGCCGTTTATATAGAAGTTTATATATATTGAAGATAATATATATATATGCGCGCGCAGGTACATGTGTATGCACGGAACTTTGTAATATTTAAGTGGACTCTTGGTTACATTATCCACACAAGGTGTGAAAGCAGATTGTCTTTATAATTAATTGAAGTGGTATGCATTGGACTTTGGTTACATTAAAGCACAATAAATTCTTTATTGCCTTTATGTTACATGAGTGGATGTATTAAAAGGGTGGATGTGTCCTATTAATTGAAGATGTGATGTTGTTTAATAAAAGTGCTTTTTTTAAATCTTTTAATTAAAAGTTATATTTTGGGGTTTTAACCTTGAATATAATATTATTCTTTCATTTTAAAAGGGTTTAGTTTAGTATAAGTTGTAGTTTTTGGTGGTTTTGTGTTAATAGTGTAGAGTTTTAAGTTTGAGGTGGAGAAATTCAATAGCAAGAATTTAACTTTGAGCTATGGAAGCTCAAGATGCATGATCTGCTCAAACAACAAGGCAAGAACAAGAGCGATGATGATTGAGTCACCGTGAAAGAAAAAAGATGTGTTTACCTTGGAGTTGTAAAAATTATTGATTGCATGTAAATGGGCATACGTCTGTAAGACCTGGATAGGCATGCGTACCCTTGGTTTATTAGGTCACCTATGAAAAGTCTAGACATAGATTTAGGTAGATTGAATATGTGGGGGGGCATGTATGTTGGGTTAACCTTGACTCAGTGAAAGATTTAATGAGTTAAATGTGGTTTTTAGGTCAAAGCAGGTGTTTTTTCGGGTCCATGTGTTTTGAGTATCCCGTGGTATTGTGTCCATGGATTTGCATGTAATGAAGCCTATAAAAGGCTTGGTGAACTCCATTGTAAATGGGCCTGGAGGTAAGTGGTGAAGGCCTGCTTGATCAGTTTGGTCGGATATGGTCAAAGTTGTTCGAATGCAAAGTTCGAGGTGGAGCAGTGTGTCCAGTTTAGAAAGGTGGGTGTGTAGAAAGGTTGATGTGTTGGGAGGTAAATCAAGTGTTTGAGAATATATGATGAAGGTAATTTCATATCCATGGAACTTGGAAAGTATTGCAAGGAAGTTGGGATCGAATAGGCATGTTTAGTAATGCCAAGTTGCAACAAAAGTTGTGGACACAAGTGGTTGTGCTATCTGGTAACTCGGTCACCATCGGTTGCAAAAGATATGAAGATTCAAGAAGATGTATGAACAGGTCATCTGGTAGTTATTCAAATGTGAAATTATTTGGTTGTGATGCTTATGGTTTTTTGTCAGTTTTCTAAGTAGGACCCAGATCAAACAAGTAGATCTTTGATATGGTGATGATGTTAAGGGATGCAGATTGTGGGATCATATTACCCACAAAACCATCATGGAGAGAGATGAAGTATTTGATGAACCTCCTTTTATAAAATCAAATATAGTAAAATATGAAGGGTTCAAAGCATCACTGGTAGCATAAAGGTATTTGGAAGGTATTGATTTCCATGAAAGTTTCTCATTGATTGTTAAAAGCTTGTTTCTATTCATATTGTGTTAGCACTGGTTGTGATAGTACAACTAGATGTTAAAATTGATTTACATGGAATTTTTTGGATAAGGGGATGTATATGGAACAACCAGAACGGTTAGTTCAGAATCGCAACAAAAGATTTTTTTGCAAACTCAAAAATCATTATATGGCCTGAAACATGCTAGGAAAATGGTACAAGATGTTTGATTCCTTCATGGTGAGCCAAATTTTACAAGAAGTGAGTATAATCATTGTGTTTATGGTATATTCATTATCCCGGTGTTATATGTTATGCTTGTTGCAGGCACAAGCATGATTGAGATCAATAAGTTGGCTCAGTTGGTTAGGACATTTTTTATGAAGGATTTGGGAGCAGCAAAATAAATCTTGGGCATGGAAATACACAAAGACAAGAAATATGGTAAGCTTGGTTATCATAACAAAGGTGTGTGGTGAAGATACTCGGGGAATTTGGTATGAATAATGTGAAACCGATAAAATCCCTTTGGCTTTCCATTGTAATTTTTCTTCAGGTTTATGTCCTAATTGATGAAGAAGAAAAGGGTTATATGTCTCGAGTATTATATGCTAGTATGAAGTTTGATGATTGTGATGGAGAAATGGTCAGCATTTCACATGAAGTTGGTGGTGTCAGTAGACACATGGAAAAACTAGGTCAAGAGCATGGAAATAGGTGCTTCAAACACAGAAGCACAAGTATCACCTACAGTGGTTGCAATGATTTGGTCTGTGGTTATGATTCATGAGATTTGGACAAACTCATCGGTTAGGTTACTGATGGAGACAAAATGGTCCATGTTGGAGTGAAACGTGAAGGCAAGTTCACGTAACGGTATTGTCAAAGAAGTTGTGGAGCTGTGATGGTGTTTGGCTTCTCTTGGCTTGCAGAAAAGGTGATGAATTAATTAAGGGCATGATATATCAGGTAAATTGTTGTCAAGGTGGATATTGTTGGTAACATGCCAAGGAATTTCCTCATGCGGTCACATGCACATGCATGCAGCTATGTTAATGCGCATGCATGCAATCCATTTATGAACTGTCCATGTAACTATGTGATCTATTCATGATTAGTCTGTGTAACTGAGTGATAGATGCTATAAATATGAGCATAACCATAGAGGTGTGAGTGAAATGTGTAGTTAGTATGTGAGAGCAAGCCGCAATACTGAGGTGTTGTGTGTATGAGAGGAGAGGATGGTTGTATGCCTCGGTTGGATATTGTAATTCTCCCTTGAATAAAAAAAATATTGATTATCATTGTCGTGGTTTTTTTCCTCATTGGGTTTCCACATAAATCACTCTGTCAATTGTGTGATTGATGTTATGTTGTGTTTTCTTTGTTGTTCTCGTTTTTTTATGCTCTGTTTTTCTTCCGCTGCCCAACAAACCCGACTACTTATGAAAATTTTTGGTCAATATCCTTATGCAATTGTATCTAGAAAATATTTTCAAAGGTCATAGAAAGAAGTCTCAAAAATGTTTTTCAAACGAAATCTTAGGTGATCAATATGGGTTTCTAGAAGGATGATAAATCCATAAGGCAGTGGGGATAACAAAGGAAATCATACACTTGATCAAGACCAGAAATAAAATATCGATGCTACTTGAAGTGGACCTCTCTAGGGCCTATGATAGCGTGAGTTGGATTACCTAAGATTGATCCTTATTCACTTAGGTTTTTGTCATAACTTTGTGGTATGGGTGATGAGATGCATTTCCTCTGTATCATTTGTTGTCCTAATTAATGGGGAAACATCCCCTTTCTTCAGACCAAGTAGGGGTGTTAGAAAAGGATGCCCCCTCTCCCATCTCCTATCCTTTCTAATAGAGGAAGGGATAAATATATTATTAAAAGAGGCATCATAAAATGATATCTTCAAAGGGATCTACATAAGTCCTACTTGCAATATCACACCCTCTATGAATGGATGATATCCTGATTTTCTGTGAGGATTCTAGAAGGATAATTGAGAAGTTTAAAAATATACTAGACTTATTCTACAAATCTATATGTATGATAATAAATCTAGAAAAATCCACACTATCCATGTGGGACATTCCTTACCAGTTTATTGATGTGGATCAAGGACTAAAGTACTTGGGGTTCCACTTGAAACGAAAATTGTACAAAAAATGTGATTGGAAATGGTTGGTTTCCAAAGTAGAAAAGAAAACAAACCATCCGTGCAATCAGTGTCCATCAAGAGGGGGAAGACTAGTACTTGTTAAAACAATACTAGACGCCATACCAGTAATGGATTTCATTCACTTGGGTTTCGAAAGAAATATTGGAGAAAATTAGGAAATTGTGCTATCAATTCATTTGGTTAGGAGATAACAAAAATAAAGGTCTTGGGTTGGATTCCTAGGAAAAAATGGCATCTCCAAAAGAAAATGGAGGATGGGGCCTAAAAAACTTATTCCTCTTCTTCAATGCCTTAGCCTAAAAACATGTATGGAGGTTGGTACAAGGCGAAGGATTGCGGGTCCTAGTAATTAGAGACAAGCATTTTTACCTAGACACAATTGAGGAATGGGTTAGGAACATATTAAAATAGGTGGATAATGCATCAATTATCTGGAAAGTTGTGAACTCATCTTTCTAGGCGATTTGTCACTGGATAATCTAGAGGGTGGGTAGAGGGTGTAAAGTCTAGATTGGGATTGATCCCTAGATAGAAATTAAAGGTCTCTGTAGATTAACCCCTTGGGTGATACAAGAGTTAAGAAACAAAGGGATATTTACACCAAGACATATTGTGAATTGGGAGAGATATACCAATTGGCAACATAAATGGCTCACTTGGGAGGAGGTAGGATTGGGGGAAGAACTAGTGGAAGTATGGTTATCATACATAGGTTCTTTGAAAGAGAGAAATGTCAAAATAGGGGAATAACATGACCAATTTTTATGGTCTCTCAACCCTACATGGACTTATGTGCCCAAACTAGGATACATAGCCCTTTTTTAGGAAGGCTTGGAGGGACAACTAGTTTGGTGGTGGAAAATCATCTAGAATTTAAGATGCCCCTCCAAAAATAAAATTTCTATGTGGATGACCTTAAATAACAAGGCTCCAACATGGGGGGTTCTACAAAAAAAAAAAAATATTGGCCCAAGTTGGTGTAGTTTATGCTAACAAATAGAGGAAACAATTGATCACTTACAACTTGTGCTTTCTCTAAAGAGGTTTGAAAATAAGTTGGCTACATGACAAGGTTAAGGAATGCATGGGAAGGAGAAATTATTGAAGAAGGATTCAAGATTTGGTTTATAAACAAGGATACAAATAAGATAAAATATCTTCCACTAAATATATCTTGGGGAATATGGCTTGCAAGAAACCTAAAGCTATTTGAAGGATATGAGACACTTCCCCTCAAATGTCCAATCTAGCCTCTAGATATACTAAATGCATATCCACAAGTAGAGGAAAAACAAACAAGAAAAAGGACAAAAGAAGAAGTTATCAATAAGGTCGTTCCATGGGCATACTTTAATGGTACCTCTCAAGGGAAACCCCTAAAAGGAGGTTCTGGATGGAGATCTCTCCTCAAATCATAGTATAGCATTCAAATCTAGGATTAGGCATAAAACTAACAATTATTGTGAACTAATGGCTCTCAAATTAACCATACATTTACAAAATTTTGGAGATTATCTACTAGTTATTCAATGGTTACAGAAGGAAGCATCACTCATAAATTTCACTTTATATCCACTTTTCGATGATATCCAACAACAAATGACAACCTTCTCTCCATTTCTTTGTCTCATATATATAGCGACAAGAACAAGATACTTGATGCCCTTTCAAAAGAGGCATTGGGGCTGGAGCGGGGTACTTGTAACATCTCCATCTTTTAGGATGGGAATACAAATGATTTGTCTCATTTACCTTGGCTATAAAATTATACAATGGATAGATTCTTGATTTTGATCATTGAAAGATGTATTTTTATCTTTTAAAGCCATGAATAATCATATTTTGTTGTAAACACAACTCACAGTTTTGTTATCATGGACAAATCTTAGATCCTACTATTGAAAGATGTAATCTATGTCCTTTTAAATCGAGAAATAATTTTATTTTTTATTTATCTCTAATATATAAGACATGTATATAAAACCATTATGCTCAATTAAACTACAAAGTAATTTTTTGAATTTTTTCCTTAAAAAAAAAACTGTTAACCAATAAAAAAAATATAACTAAAAATACAAAAGGGAATTATTTTGCCAAAAGAATATAACATATTCATTAAAAAATTATGAATATTTTCTAAACCATGACCATATATTCATATGGTAATTTTATTGTCAAAAGAGTACAACTTCAATCTTTGAAGTTCTAGTACATTATCCTCGTCAATTAAACACACAACTTTTAAGGTTATAAACCATCTATATGAAAGTTGGATTTGAGCAAATTTGGGCTCGTCAATTAAACACACAACTTTTAAGGTTATAAACCATCTATATGAAGTTGGATTTGAGCAAATTTCGGTTCATTGTAAAATTTATGACCAATGTTACATGATGTAATCACCAATTTTCTAATCAAAACTGTTAATAATGTTTTTTAATTATTAAATATACAATATTAAAAAAATGTGCCAAATTGAATCAAAATGCATGCTACGATTAGTTGCTCTTAGGACTAAAATAATCATATAAAATGTAACACACCTTTAATTAAAAAATATAAATTTATGAAAAATCAAGGAAACAAAGTGATCATTGCCAAATAATCTAATTTGGGTTCTTGAAGCTGAAACATATCCAAATTGAAAACTATGACTAGTATGCTTATGATAAGACACAAGATGACTCAACTCACTTATTAAATTTGAAAAATTATGCTATGTAATAATTAAGTAAGCAATAATGTCTACTAAAAAATAATATGATTGCATCACGAACAAATTAACAATAATTAAATTATTAAATAAGAATTAGACATATTCCTTATTTTATATATTTGGATGTTATGGTTTTCATTAACGATGCCCACCACCATCTTTATTATACTCTACATTCAAGCAGAGTGAACGTAATGTATACTTATTCAAATTAATTTAAATAATTGTTTATTTTAATTATATATGTTTTAAATTTTAATTAAATATATATTATATAATTATTTTAAAATAAATATAATTTGAGTAAGTTTAATGGTTAGATTTAATGATTAATTATAAATTGTATAGAGAAGAATTTTTTTTTTTTTCATAAACAAAAGGTTTCATACAATTTGATGTCTCCACTGAACTTTTAAAAACAAATTATTATTATTATAAATATTAAATAATTAATATTAATAATATTAAAATTAAAATTTGATATTATGAAATTTAAAATTGATATTATTAAAATGTAATAGTATTAATATTATATTTTAATTATATAATATAAATATAAATTTAATAATAATTATTTAAATAATTATCATAAAATTAGTAAATAAAGTTGTTGAGTTTTAATTAATTGAAATATTTAATAATGAATTTTTATTTGACTTCTTTCCAAGTGATTGAAATCATTTAAGTCTACAGACTATTTCAGTATTGGATATGGTGGTTGAATGTTAGTTTGTTGGGATATTCATTTTTTGAAAGTGTGTGGTGTTCTTTCTTTTCATTAACCATAAATAGATTGTGTTCTTGTCATTGGACAAACAATTGGCAAAGTCAACCCTTGAATTTGCCACTTTTCCATTAGCTCGAACACACAATTGGATTGAGGATTCCCTTTTCTCCTCATTTTTTCATGTCTCATGTAAATGTGTATAACATGGCAATTTATCCTTATTGTAATGAATGAGGACAAAAAATTGTGTGGCCAACTTTCTCCCTACATTATTGATATAATTATGCATTGTTGATGTGCCTAACATATATGTGAAATGGAGTTATATATATATATATATATATATATATATATAATGAATTGATAAAAATAGATGGATTCTTGAAGAATAAATTGTGTTTGTTTTGTCTTTCTAACACTTGTGTTGGTATCCTCACTGTTATATACTTCTTCTCCCTCATCATATTGGTTTTTCCTACCACTTTTATCTTCAATAGGTTCCATGGAACCAACCTGATCTTGTATGTGGGTGCTTCACTCATCCGCTCCCAATCCATGCTCACCCTGAAGAGTGAATGGTATTCATATTGAAATTACCATGGCATGGTTTGTTAGTGTCACCTTTGACCAAGCATCTACACACATCTATTGGAAGCCAAAACATTTTTTTAGACTCTAGTCAACATTAGAGCAGTTCATGTGCACTCATGAACATGTGTCGTGAGAAGAACCTACCGAAATCTCTTCTAATGGGTGCTTACAAGCTTGAAAGTTAACATCCCATGGGACTCATTTGTCAGTTCAATATGTATTTGATACACGCCCAATTAAAAAAGTAGTGAAATGCATTATAGAAATATAGATTCTTGTGAACGTGAAGACAAAACCAACACACTCATCGTACTTTTTCATTATGAGAAAACATGGTGGTATTTATTTTTGTAATTTTGTTTTCATTCAAAACTATATTGCAAACTCATGGATTCTCCATCATTCAAAATACATGTTATGTAGATGGATTACATTAGGGTTAAATCCTAGATTAAGTATTGTTAGAAATTACAATTCAAGTAATCAATCACTTGAAATGGAAGTAATGACAATGCCATTATGTTATGCACCTCAGTAGATCTAAAATATAATTTAAACAAAAACCCTTAACTTCATAAATAAATCAAAGAATTCACATCAAGTAATCAACATAAAAATAAGATAAAACCATCGAGGTAGGGTAACACCATATATTAATCCTTGTGGAAGGATAACACTCCTCAAGCAGTGATTAATACATTCACAATATTTTTCACTATGCTCCAATACATTTCTTACACTTCTTTATATAGCACTCTCTATCTCCTAGGAACATTCTAGAGAAGAAACATTCTAGTAGGTGGAACCTTCTAGTAACCCTTCTTACTTTTATTGTGTTCACACTATTACATGAGCCTTATTTACTAGAAATGGCCTCCATATAGCCATGCAACTATTATTATTCCCCTTGGGTACCTCCCTAGGTACTCCATATTACCTCCCTAGGTATACTACATTTCATCCCCCTTCACATGTTTTGTCCTTGAAACATGGGAATAAACCATACAATATGATCGGTTAAGTATTGTAGCCAGCTAGTACCAAGCACGAGCCTCCATCCATCATAGTGACATGTGAACATGGGGTCCAACTGTTGTTTTACCACCTTGACCTGGAATTTAATTGTTACTTGTTGTGGTATGATATCTCCATGCATTGTTATGCCTCCATGTATCTATTAATTGGATCCCTTTTTGTTGCCATGTTGGTCCATAATAATTTTGTTGATGCTCATGCCCAGGCCTGGATGACTGTTGTTTCTTTATGTTGTGTGGATGACGATATGCATCAACCTTATCTCTCGGTTCTCCTTGCTTGGACTTTTCAACATGTGTTTCCTTAGCTTCTTCTTCATGTTTATGCTCTTCCATTTTCTTTTCTTCAAATTCTTCTATAGGTTCTTTTTCTAACTCAACCCTGGACTTGTCATTTAATGTGTCAGGAGGTGCTGCAAGTACTTCTTTAGGGATCTCCTTGGGCCCTCTATGTTTAGTAAGAGAAATATCTCGCAGTGTAATTTTCTTTTACTTGTACCATAACTTCATAAACTTCTTTTGCACATTAATATTAATTGTATTGTCTGAGTCCATCCACGGATATCCCAAAACAACATCCACATCATGCATATCTATAACATACAAATATGAATTCAACATGTATTATCCATGGTAATCTTCAAAACTTTAAAAATTTGAATATTTTCACCTTCAACCTGCGTGCTTTGAATATTCTTTGCATGAACTTGTAATATTTTGGCCAATTCTATATTGATGAAATTATGCAGGCAATTAGGGTTAATAGAAACAATAGCCTTCTCTTGTTGAATAAATCCATGAACATGTAATAGAGTTTCCACATGAAAATAAACCCTTGATGCTTTCTCTATCCTTACCCTTGCAATGAGATCACTTGTCTAAAATGAATTTTTCATATGCTTCATTGGAAAGTGCCCTCATCTTACTAGAGTCCAATGATTCCCATCACATGGCCACATCTTCTTTGAAACCCAAGGGTAACAAAACCCTACAACCCTTTTTCCACATTGACTTTTCAGATTATATGAATTCTTCGATACTAGGGCCATCATCGTTTCTAGTAAAATACATCTTGCTTGGAAGAAATATCCAACAAAAACTCTAACCTAATTTGGAAACTACATGGTCGTCCTTAGAAAAACCCTAAAAATTGTTGATTTTAAAATGTAACTTCATTTCTCAGACTATAATTCAGATGATTTTTTTTTTTAAATTGGGTATTTTTTGAGAGGAACTCAAATACCCAACTGTTTTCTGTAAATTTTGCTAAAAACATTTCAGAATATAATATGAATTGCATTGCCTCCTTTTTACCTTTGAAAAAATATGCAAAAAAATAAATAATAATCTTCCTTTCTTTGGCCAAAGAAAGAGATCCGATACCAAATGTTATGTACCTTAGTAGATTTGAAATATAATATAAATAAAACCCTTCACTTCAAAAATAACTCAAATCATCCACATAAAATACTCAACACAAGAAATTGACAAAACCTTTGAGGTAGGGTAACAACATATATTGATCCTTATGGAAGGATAACACTTCTCAAACAATGTTTGATACATTCACAATATTCTTCACTATACTCCAATACATTACTTACACTTCTTTATATAAGATTCTTGATCTCCTAGGAACATTCTAGTAGGTGGAACCTTCTAGTAAGCCTTCTTACCTTTATTGTGTTCACACAATTACATGGGCCTTATTTACTAGAAATGGCCTCCATATAGGTATCTAACTATTATTATTCCCCATGGGTACCTCCCTAGGTACCCCATATTACCTCCCTAGGAATATGACACACTAAGGATAATTGTTTGCATCATCTCGACTCACAAATATATGATTTTACAGTGTACTTAATAGATTGTCAAGTAATTGTATAGGAGTTTGAGCATTGCAAGAAGGGGTAACATCAATGTCTAGAGCCTTTGTTTAGCATAGTTTTGAACAAAAAATAGGGAGAAGTGTTGAAGCAAGTGACAACAATGGTTGTCAATTATTTTGTTTAACAATGTTTAAGAAAACAAAGTATGTTGGACTAACATTTTAGTTGAGTGGATATCTCTCGCAAACACACATCTCTAGACCACGACCTTCGAAGTGACCATGTTAACTACGCATCACATATGGCTACAATTGTTGGATAGTATCTTGACATCCCGGATTCATTCTCACCCAATGCGCTAGTCTAAGGTTCAAATCACACTGCAAGAATGCTTTATTGGATCTTTAGAAGCTTATGAGGGGGTTTATGTGAACTCTTTTTCAATCAAATTTGTGATTTCTGAATAAATATGTAGACATTTAAGTTTGTTTATTGGACATCTATGTAGAGTTTAGGCAACGCTCATACTAAGACATTGTGGACTCCTTTTCTTCATTAGCAAGTTTGAGCTATAACTCGAACTCATGGCCATCTAAAAAATCCTTTACAAACAAATAAGCTCTTTCTACCATTGTTATCCCAATTGTGTTATCATCTTTAACACTAAAAATCACATTGGGAGCTTGGTGAGCATAATAAATGTGAAAGGAGTCATACCATCTTGGGTTCTTGGTTCTTCATGGATGATTTGAGCTCGACCCATAAAGGCTCTCTTAAGATCAATGGTCGCATATTACATTTTGTGGAATATCATTTGTTGAACAAAGTGATACGCGGAAAAAAAAATTCCTCGTTGAAATTGTTATTGACTTTTTATTGTCGTTCAATGATTTTCATCACATTCACACATACAAAAAATTAATATTTCATATATTTACATAAAACTTATAACACAAAATTAATATTTCATATATTTACATAAAACTTATAACAAAACTCAGTAAATTCTTTTAACGTTCACCAAAATTCGACACAAATTAACGTTCATGAAAATTTGAGACACAAGATTAAGTTGAAATTTGAGGCATGGGTACTTAGGCTTGCCATATTCAACCATTGAATATGGTTGGAATTTTTTTAAAATTGTGCGGTGGACGCGCTCCTCGCTTGTTGCTATCGATAAGACCGAATAACATGGCGTCCGTGTCGCAATTTCATTTAATTCTGTATAACATGGCTGGCGTGTCCTTGGAGGCGGTGGAAGAAATTTCTGGGCTATCGCTAATTCGATGAAAAGTCAAAGTGGAGAATAGCACGTCACTGGTTTGATATGCGGTGTCACACTGCAGGCATTAGGCACTATAACATTACTGTTATGCATGGGTATGGTTGTATGGTTTGTTGTTGATGAGTATGGTTGTATGGTTTGGGGTTGAAGTTTATTTTTTTTTTGGGTTTGGTTGTGTTGAAAGGTATTTTCTACAATTTAGTTTAAGAGAGATGTGTAATTTATTTCATGTTTAATATGGGATTGATAAGTACATTGCATTTTAGTGACTTTGGTGTATATATATAAAGTAAGCGAGACTTCACATAATAGAGTGTCTTAATAGTACATTTCATCATCAACTGCCCTACATCCGGGGCATTGATACATAACATTTAAGAAAAATATCAATAAGATTTTTTTTAATATGGGCATAAATAAAATATTTGCATATCCATCATAAGTAAAATAATCTTATATCAACATTATATATGGGAATAAAGAAATTAAAAGTAAAAAAATTAAGTGTTTTCTACTTCCAAAAAATGTGTAATTTCTTTCATGCTTAATATAAAGTTGACATGTAACATTGAATAAAATATTAATAACAAAATAAAATTATTTCAATGTCAACTATAAATAAAATATTTCAATATTCATGTTTTGTCTTAACAAACTTTATTCTTCATTATCATATATATCTATATGAATGGTTATGAATTAATAAGTTGGATATAAATCTTCTCATC